>JAHBCN010002079.1:0-99733 GCA_019359885.1 Listronotus oregonensis
GTCAAAAAATTATAACATTCCACACTGAATAGATGTGGTAGTAGTAGTTTTTACTAAAAAGCAGATGGGAAGATGTTCAGGGAAAGGTCCTCTCTGTATGTTTCCAACGTATATGTCTTCTGTACATCGTTGCAGTCAGTTATGGGGAGGCTGTTTTACTTCCTTGGAAAAGCCTGCATGTTGGGGACCGTTTTTATGCCCTTTTTCTGAAGTGTTTTTTGGATGACAGGGGCCTCTCATATAAAGAATGGTGTACTTTCCATAACTGGGTACGCCGCAAAAGGAGGAACTACGAAACTAATAGCTGAGTCGCCTAACATTGTCTTCAGATGTCTTTGACCAGGCCTAGTATCAACATTCCGAATATCTGGCAGCCGTTGCTGAACCGTGAAAAATCTGTGAAGCTTTGGTGAAAAATGAGTATTATTCGATAATAATTTTAAAAATAGGTTTTAGTTATCACCTAACAAACGTTTGCACATACATCACTAACCAAAACGTTGAGTATCAATCAAAAAATAAAGACAATAGTAGTCTAAAGTTTTATTTAGGGATTTTTAGTTTTATTTAAATAAACTTTAACCAATACTCGAGATTTCTTGCATAAAATTTTTCTTGCTTAATTTTTTTTCTACCAGCGCATGTATTTTTTGTTTTTATTAATAGTTGCAATTTTTCTTTCATTTAAGAATAATACGACAGGCGCTATACGATCAAAAAAATTATGTATTTCAGTAAAAAAAAATGGTATAAATATTATTCAAAGGCACAATTTATAGGAATTAATAATGTTATTTAAAATTAACATTTTAAACTTAAGACGTTCGTGGGTAGAATAGATGTATGGGTAAAGAGGCGTACCCATAATTAGGCAACCTGGGTTCGACTCTTGATAAGAGCAAACTTTTTTTTTTATTTTGTTTATTTATGAAACTAGTTTTTTTTTATTCAAAAAAATTGTAAGTAAACAAACATCGGTAATTTTGGTCAGCATATAGCACACAAACTCAAGTCTGAAAATAAAAATGTATGATCAACACAGATAATGACGGGTCTACCCCTCTGCACTGGTTTATTATACATGTTTATTGATATAGCTACGTTCGACTGATGTCAGCGCTAACCTCGGAAATAAATCCAGCTCTATATCATACATTTTTTTTTATCTTGGGACAGTCCACGAAGGCTGATGCCTAAGTACTAACGTACCGTAGGTGTCTTTAGGGGGAGAGGAGTTTGTTCAACCCGGGGCTTAAATTTTTGGGATTGGGAGGGGAAAAAAAACTTCTGGGGAGGTTCTATAGTCTTGAAACTTTAGGGATGAAGGAACGAAAAAGCGGGAAGTTCGGGGGCCCCTCTAACTGAACTGTAAAAGGATGCATTAAAATTGCACTACTTTGCTCTGTTGGGGCTACCAGAGAAGGAATTATATAAAATTTTTTTTAGCAGAAGCCGTGAAAAAACCCAGAAGAGCAACAGATCCCCTACACTCGACGGTGGGCAAAAAGAAAGCCTTTCTGGCGTTGGATCATTAATAAGACGAACGACTTTCTTGAAAAGGGGTCCCGAATGCTAAGTGTTGTAGGGGACGCCATTCCCCCGGTGAGAACATGATTCTAAAGAGGGTCTGATTTGGGATACATACAGAGTGTTCATACGTTCATTAATGTGGAATGTAGTTTTATGAATAACTATTTAAATTTACGTTAACATTTTTTATTAAAAAAACCCCCTTAGATGAAATCTGAAACCTAATAAATACATCACATAAAACAGTAAAGTAATACCCGGGGAAACCTTAAAAACGCAATGCAAATTAAAAAAAAAATACTTTTTTTTTTTTTTTTTTGGTATTACATATCTTTCATCACACGGGGAAAATTAAAACACGTCCCTATAATCAGGATATATTTCAAATTAAAAACGTTTTCTAAAATTTAAAAAAAACTAACAATCTGTAAAAATCATAATTTTTTTTGTTTTTTTTTAAATTTTTTTTTGGCAACCCACTTGATGGATTTTTAAAAGGGGTTTTTATTTGATGACAAGGTTATAAACAGACTAAATGTCAATAATGTTCATTGTTGTAGGTTTATAAAACGTTAAAAATTATGCCTTTTGGGGGTTTTAAAGAATGATTTTTTTACGTTAATAATACCAAAAAAAAGCTGGGCAATAACTGATCCACCAGCGGGGGGGGGACATCGTCGGTAAGAATTAATGTATATATTCAAAATGCCCCGGGTAATAGTTATTTTTGAAAAAAGGTAAAAGTGACATTTTTTTGGAGAAGGGAAGAACTGTTCCAATATAAAAAAATCTGTGATCGAGCTATTTATTAACCCCCTTCCCCCTTCTTCTTCTTCCTGGAAGCCGTCTTGATTCACTACCGGAGGCAGCGCAGCCTCTTGGGCTTTTTGTGCCTAATCTCCCATTATCTTTTATACCAATCCTCCCATTAGTCTTGTTCGTTCTACAAGTCTGTAGAACCCCGAGACTGGTTGGTTGATATATTCTTGTGGGCTCATTTTCGGTTGCCCAAATAATGCCAGTCTTTTATGATTTAACGGTTTACATTCACACAGTATGTGGTAGGCTGTTTCTTCCCCCCCCCCCCGTCGCATAATCTGCAACTTGGGTCCCATTGTATGAGCCTATCTTGTGTAGGTGTGCTCTTAGGTTATCGCGCCCTGTTAGCAACCCTACTGTGATGCGAAGTCTTTTCCTCTTTTGTCTGAGTAGTTCTACCTTCGTTCATTTGGATGGGCTCCTTATAAAGTCTTATTCTACCGAGGTTCTCCCAGTATGCCTTGTGTTTGTTTCGGATCCATTCCCTGGTTTGCTCTCGTGGTGTAGTTTTGGTCACTCCAAGGGCAGGTTCTGGTCCAAAATATGGTGTGGATGATCCATGTCTTCAGCTTTTTCGTTGCCATCTATTCCCGAATGTACTGGTACTCACAGGAGAGTTACCCTGTTGCGTTCTCCTAGGACTACTAGTTCTTTTTGGCATTCCCATGTCAGCCTGGACGTTACCTTGGGGTTTACTAGTGCTCCTAGTGACGCCTGGCTGTCTGTTATTATGCAGATCCGCTTGTTTTTATAAGCCCTCCTGTTATTTTCTTTCGCACAGTGCGTAAACATATTTCTGTTTGAAATACAGAACAGTGTTTTCCTAGTGGAATGGAGAATTCTGAATTCCTCATTTCACTGTACACGCCCGCTCCAGTTCCCTGCTCGGTTTTGGAACCATCCGTATACCAGATGATGTCTGCAACCGTGCCGGGGAGATCGAGTTGCTGCCACTCACTTCGATCTGCAAATTTTACCTCGAAGTTTTTGTTGAATGAGTATTGGGGAATCGTCTAGTCTGTTCCCCTCGTCCGGGGTGTTGCCGCCCCTGACTTTTTATGTTGTTGTGTCCCTAACTAACGTAGACACCAGTTGGTTTTTGTTGCAGTCGGAAGTAGCTCATTCTTGCCTCTTCCATCACTATGAGGTTAAGTGGTGGAAGATCTAAGAGACACTCCATGGCTGCTGTTGGGGTTGTTTTAATTGCTCCTGTTATAGCTAAGCACACAAGTCTCTGTACCTTGGCCAGTTCTGTAACAGCTATTTTTTGTCGCATTTTTGTCAACCATACCAGTGATGCGTATGTTATCATAGGCCACCATGGTGTATAACCAATAAACCATTTTTGGTTTAAGGCCCCATATTCTCCCATGAGCGCGTCTGATTAACATAAGAGTCATCTCGGCTTTCTTTTTTGTTTTCTGGACATGTTGCTTCCAGGTAAGTTTAGAGTCTAGGATGACACCCAAATATTTTGCCTCTTCCACAATCTTGATTTTTTCACCTCGTAGGTTTAGGGGTCCTAAGCCCTCTAGATTTCTCCTTTTGGTGAAGGCAACTATGGCCATACTAGTGAACAAGTAGTTAATTTATCCAGCTTTGCTCATAAATAAACGATTGTTGAAAATAGTATATTACTTTATATGGAGGAAAAGTGATACTTTTCATAGTGCGCTCGTGTTTAACAGCCGAACGGGGTGGGGCTTATAATAGAGAGCAAGCCTCAAAATAAAATATGTTGTTTTTTACTTTAAACGTCGACAAATTAATGCAAAAATATATCTTTTTAATAGTAATAATTATTAAAGATAAGTGGGTTCGCAAGGCGGCTTAGACTGGTTAATAGTTGTTATAGTAATGTAACATAAGGCGGAGGAAACATGAAACTTCGCGGTCGCCTACCCAGTCAAGTAATAACGGATTTAGCGACGTTTGAAGAAAAAAATATTTTGCTACTAGTTTGATTACTAAATGATTTTTTGATAAAGCGTAAAGTGCCTTTTAATTTAATTTTTTCAGTTTGGCAATCACAGACAATGAATAAAATTCATTAACTGCCTGCTTTGCATTTAAAAAATGACTTAAAATTTAAACCACCCCACGAACCCTATACTGAATACAAAATCAAGAGATGAGTGTTTGAACGACTCTTTATCAAATTACAGTACTTGAACAGCACACACCCACTAATGAAAACATGTATATCTAGGTGTATCTTTTGTCTCTTAGTTATATAAACCCAACGTGTATGTGTATATGCATCTTAATTTCAATTCAAGGCTGGTATGCCTGAATGCCCAACCCTATATTGCATTTTATTGTTTGTCTCAAGTATCAGTCTATAATCCTCCGATAAGTAAATATTTGAATATTTATTTCACTGTGTAAACTTGTAAACTAATCCATGTACGTGTATATTAGTGGAAAATACCGGTCGTATAAAGTATATCGTTTATTTGTCAAGTATTTTTCTATCTTTTCTATGATTTGATGGATATTTATTTATTTGGAGGGATTAGTCTCCGTTTGGCCATATTTTTATGTATTTTAACTCGTTCTGATTCATGTATGTTTAGTTTATGAGCAAAGGTAGTTCACTAGCCACAGTCGTAGACAAAAGCATCGCCTTATAATAGTAAGTAAATCCCGGCCCGTCCACAAGTCAAATTGAGATTGGGATGAACATCCTTCATCTTTGTCTTTTCCATGCAATTTGCGCCGAACTCGCCCATCTCTATCTAACAAAAATTGATTGTTGAACGGGCCGGGATTCCCTTGACTAGTGCCAGTACGGATCATTATATTTTTGCCTATTTTAGTTTAATTCGTGCTGCAGTATTTTGAATGGACCACAAATTTAGCTCTGTTCCAAATAAGATCGATTACGCTTTACTACAAGTTAGAGGTTCTTAATGCTTGAAAATATTATTTTTGGAGCGATTACGTAAAAGAGAATAAAATAGTGTACACTATTTCTTAATAACAAACAGACCTATATAAACTTTCAAAAGTAAATATTCATTTCTAATACTTCGATATATATTGCATTAGTTTTAAAAAAATATCGTAAGAACCGTTTTCGAGATATTCCAAAATGAATGCATGGCTTTCATACATGACAGATATCGACAATGTTATGTAGAGAGTAACGGTTGGTATTAATAACTACTAATATACTAGTATAACACTACATACAGCACATTAAATAATCCAAAAATTTCTTTCTCTCTCTCTTCTTGATATATATATATATATATATATATATATATATATATATATATATATATATATATATATATATATATATATATATAATATATATATATATATATATATAATTATATATATATATTTATTTGTTTATTTTTATATTTATTCACCATATTAAATAATAATTATTAAATATTTCGCCCTATTTGGGTCATTTTCAAATTTTATTATTATAAAATATATAAATATATATAAATATTATTATACATATATATTACATATATATACTCATATATATATATTATATATAATATATATATATATATATATATATATATATAAAAAATAGAGAGAAGTAGAAATAGAAGGAAGAGCTAATAAGAATATAGCTTGAAATTTGTTAAAATGTTCAGATTCATTAAACTGTTTATAATTATTCCATAACTACTCATAGTATTTTATAACTCATATCAAATGTGTTTCTAAATATTTAAAGGAGATATTACAGGTAAATGAAATCTATTTTAAATAATCTGATTAGGGATTATTCAATTATTTACTACAAGTTTGTAATATGGCTAATCAAACTCAAATATAAACAGTCACTATTATGGCTATGCATTGTTACATTTTTAATTTCGATCATCTCTTTGATTTGTAATTTGTAATAGTTTTGGTCTTTATCAATTATTTTCGTTTCGTTATATTTAACTAACTTGTTGTTTAATATGGTGAACCAAAAACCCAAAAAATCGAAACAAATAAATATATTATAAATGGTTCAAGAAAAATATATATATATATATATATATATATATATATATATATATATATATATATATATATATAAAATTTTTTATATATATATATATATATATATATAGAGAGAGAGAGAGAAGAGAGAGAAAGAGAGAGAGAAAAGAGAGAGGAAGAGAAAAATTAAAGGGGTTCATTAAAACTGTTTATAAATTATTCCATAACTACTCATATGTATTTCATAATAACTGCATATACGACAATGTGTTTCTAAATATTTGTGTAATATAACAATACAGGTAAAAATGAAATCTAATTTTAATAATCCTGATTAGGCACATTCAATTATTTACTACTTAAGTTTACTGCATTGTTATCTAATCAAACCAAATATAAACATAGCCATATATGGCTATGCGATTTGGATTGGTGAAAGTTAATGAGGCCGCGTTCATCTGTATTTATGTATTTTTTTCAACTATTAAATTAGATTTTAGATTAGTAATACTGATACGTTATTATTTGACGGGTAATTTTCGACCTAATCCTACTTCTCTCTAATATTATACAGAAAGTCTTAAATTCAAAAATAGGTGCATATTTACCAGTGGCAGCTGGTGATTTGTCTAACAGGGACGAGCTCAACAACCAAAAGCAAAAAATCACATTCATCATACACACCATTAAGATAGGTAGTCCCATTTTTTTTATTTTAGGTAAAAACAGATTATAATTAGGAATATAATATAAGCAAATAAACAGCACCTCTATTTCCTGAAATAAAAGTTCATTCTTCTATTTTTGTCAGCAATAAACTTTTCAATCACTTTTTTTATTAAAGTTTAAATTGTCATTAATCATAACTTTTTCAATAGAGATCATTGCAAAAACATTTAATCCTCTCAAAAAAACTTGATGAATTTTAAAGTTAAAGAACACCTTTCAGTTTCTAATGCAGTCATTCAAATGGTAATCAATATTTTTTAAACCTGAACCATCAAATTTATCCATTATTGTGTCTTTACTGCCTATTAAAAAAAAACTAATGGTTTTCAACGCCCAGGCGGAAATAAAAACCTGAACACAAGCAGATGGGCAATTGTGCAGAAGCCCCAAAGCAAGTCCCGGCGTCGTCGAGTTGTCATGGCAACTGCGACGTAAGTTCTAGATTTCAGGCTTTACCATTCACGGGCGATTTTTTAAAGGCCTACGCGCAATTCAGATCTCGGTTGCGCAATCGCGGAGTAAAATGATTCAACGGTCTAGTACGAGGGCTGCCCGATAAGAACGAAGATATTTCGTGAAGTATAATTTGTTTTAAATATTTAACTTTAGACTTATGTTTTTTAAATAAAGATAATAAATATATCTACGAGAATAGTATTTATTTAATTTATTTAAAGTAAATAAAATAAACATTCATTGTACGTTTATGATTTTTTTCTGGGAAGACGGCGGGCCCTAGAACCCTCCCTCACGAGCCGCCAGTTATATATACAACAGTAGCTCACCGCTGTAGATATAAATGCAAATTAAAAATTATTCTTTAGAATTTGAATGGCCATCTTTTTAATTTCATACCTTTAACCTAATACACTGATATTTTATTTTTATTTGTACGATAAAAAATAAATTGGTTGTAAATTTGTAACTGGAAAACCGGTACAAAAAATTATACAGCGTTAAATGGCATTAAAGTAGAATTATTTATTTTCATAAAAAAACAGCAGCTGGCCAGAAAAATGTCTTTAATACCATAATACCTAGCAAATGTCAATGATAAATAAAATAGTAATTATTTATGATATAACAGATGTTTTTATTTATTATTGTAGGCCAATTCGTCTTGCTTGAATTCATACAATAAACATTTTCAGTTCATAGTCAACTATAGAATAAGTGCCATTTTAAATAAAAAGTTAGTTTCCACTCTGGTATGAAGTTTGCGTAAACAAATTATTTTAGAAACTATTATTATACAGTGTGACCAAAAATCGTGATTCTCGCATGTAACGATAAAAACCGTACCCAAATATAGTATTTTTCAATAAAGAGTTCATAAATATTGGCGGCTTAATTTAACTCGATCTTCAGGAGCCTTCCAGACATTGATATTACAAAAGGATTTAAAGTTTATTAAATAAAATTTAAGCCAGTGTTTAGTATACTACTTAGAAGCACAATAGCATTAAAAAAAGTTTTTAAAATCGCTTTAAAAATCTACTTACGAGCCTCAGAAAACATAATCCAGTTTCCTGAGATAATTTGAAAATGTCAAACATAATAATTTATTGAAGTGTGTAAGCTTTCACGGCCGATTTTAACTACATTATATGGGTTTTCGGGCTTCTTTGCCGTGGTCTCATGGTATTTCTACCTGACGTTTCGTCTACTACTGCGGCAGACATTATCAACGGTGGGTCCGAGGTCGAAGTACTCTTCCTGACGGCTCACGGTTGACTGTTACGGCGACTGTCGGGGCTTCTGCTTTTGTTGAAGTTTTGGTGGGCGGGGCTTTCTGTTCCGTTCCAGCCAATGGGAAAGGACTTGGAATTTCTGCCTTCATTTTTAGCGTTTTTGTATCTTTTAGTGCTGGAATCCACGTTTTACTAAGATTAAGGCCCTCTTCTTTTCTATTGAAGTTGTTTTTATGTTTTTGTACCTCTGTTGCCTCCCTGTATATTCTTGAATAATAATTGGCAGTTTTATCTAGGACTTGTGTGTTATTGAAAAGAATCCTAACTTTAGATATATAATGACTAATCGCATTTATGGCAAGTTTACGACCTCGCGCACTAAACAAACGATAGTGTCATTAAGCATGCGTATTTAAAAAGCAGGACCAGTTCCGGACTTAAAAATTTGTATGTCATTAATTAATTTATATTTATAAAATATATTTTTTATATATAATATAAAAATAATATATATATAAATTATGTTAGGTAGTAATATAAACCATGAGTTAACAAAATTATATTGCAAAAATAAATAGAAAAAATAGGGGCTAATAAAAGATAGGGTTAATTTCAAGACCCAGTTTTTGTACCGCCTTAAAATGGTTTGGAAACTGTTAGAATTTATTAAACGCGTGACTGTCGACTTTACACGGTTTTATGTCAGTTCAAAAACGACGAAGTTTGAACGCTTTCTATATATTTAAAGGGTTTTGCTTTGCTTGGGGATCAGTAAAGGGATGCAATAAACGGTTTTTTGCGAGATTGGAACAGACTTATAAATAAAAGGGTAAAAAATGTTTATACAAATAACGTTAACTCTTTTCCTGCTTACACTTATGTTTTCGATAGCGATAAAAGGATATTCTAAACATCTTAAATGTATTTATACAAAACGAGCATTTATTTACTAGAGGCAGCCTTGCCGTTTGGCAGTGCGAAAGAGAAAAAGAATCATAGATAAACCTTTCTCCGTGGCTCCAACCAGAGTGCCGATAGATCGACGCGGAGAGACCAACAAATCAGCACGCAGAGCGGGGTATATATATATTCTTTTCACCGACCAATGATCACGTTGGAGAGAGAAAAAGGTTATACCGCTATTCTTTCTTTCTTGCACAAATGATCGTTTTCCAAGCGGCAAGAGTGCCTCTAGTAGGTATATGCTCCAAGGGAATATGTTTTATGTTGTAATCATACTTACTGACTTTTTAGATTAATGCAATACATTTTTTGTTCAGATTTTTTTAATCCGAAATAAATAATTATAGTGATTTTTTTTCAATTATGATTGTGTTAGGTACATAGATCCCACAGCTGCAAGGAATTCTGTAGACTCCAGGTGTCGAGAGGGGGTTTCTTTTAGATCTGCTAAGGATAAATGGGGTAGGCCGTAGCTGGCGCCGTCTACCAGCAACATTAAAACTATGGACAAATGTGAATTTCCTGGCTCAAAAAACCCCCAAATCCCTAATTTTGTACCGCTATGTCTTTTAGTTAAGAAATTATTAGGCAAAAACGAAAACAAAATTAAAAGTTTGACACCCTATATCTTAGTTATTATAAACTTTGGAATAAGGCAAGTTTATGTTAATTGCATTATTTCGACCTAATCAATCTGCTGTTGCTCTGTGTCCCATTACTTCTGGCACACCCTGTATAATTGTCCTTGACTTAAATATAATTTTCCAATGTTAAATTTCCAAATATTCTGTTATTTCAATTATCTCTTTCTACTATATAGGTCTAATATTGTCTTATGGATTTACTGTTTTAGGTTTTCCCTAATAGTTATATCGGGTTCCTAAATTAAAACCTGATTATAATTGGCAATGACAATTAGGAACAAGGTCAAGCCGAAATCCCAATGATTACTTGCCATGTTATTGTTATTTTTGTACAGTAAACGTACCAAAATAAGCGTGAGTAATTTGGTGTGTATAATAATCTGATAACTGGGTCGTTGTTTGCTTTGTGACCTACTCAATACTATGTAATTTTAAAAAATGTACTCTTAACGATACTGTGCTTGTTTATTCATATTTAGTGCGTTTGAAAAATAAATAAAATAAAAACGTTTAGTTACTCTGAAGAAATTACACAAAAATAAGTTTCCAGTTTAAACGATATCAACTCTGCTACCAAATTTGCAAAAGCATACTTGTGGTTAGTATTATTTTAAAGCAGGTAATGTAAAGCCGCGTTTACACCAAAGTCTTCCACTAAGTTTTCCACAAGTTGAGGCAATTTGTTGCTTTTTCTACAAAATACAGCAACTTTTTCTGTCTCCACTTGTGGAGAGACAAATTTTCCACTAAATTTTAGTTTCCCCCGGAGTGTCGCCGCGTTTACACCGAAGTCTTCAACTAAGTTTTCAAAGTTGCGTGTTGCTTTTTCTACAAAATACAGCAACTTTTCTGTTCCATTGTGGAGGAAAATTTCCACTAAATTTTAGTTTCCCCGGTGTCGCCGCGTTTACACCGAAGCTTCAACTAAGTTTTCCAAGTTGCGAAAATTTGTTGTTTTTCACAAAATACAGCAACCTTTTCTGTCTTCCACTTGTCGAAACAAATTTTCCTTAATTTTAGTAGTGGAAAGATTTGTTGCTCCTTTGCGCAAGCAACAGAAAACTAGTGGAGAACTACTACCAAACCTTTCGCCAATTTTCGGAAAAGTTTACCTTTTTTAAATTTAAGAAAAGCAACTTTTGTTTTTACAAAAAACCTTCCACTTTTGCTCTAATTTGGTAGTGCAACTTTGGTGTAAGCGCCTAAAAAAGATCAAAAAAAGTTGACAACAAAAAGTTGAAGATTTGTTGCTGCACGCTTTGCACGAGCAACTTGTTGAAAATAGTGGAAACTGGAGAACTCCTGCCTAAACCTTTCGCGCTAATTCTTTGGCAACAAGTTTTCACTTGTTTCTCTAAATGTGAAAAAGAGCAACTATTGCCTCTTCCACTTGTTGCTCTAATTTAAGAAGAGCAACTTATAGTTGACAACTTTCAGTTTTCTACACACAATTTTTTGTCCACTTTTAGTTCTCAACTTTGGTGTAAACGCGTCCTAATGCTCTTATATGACCATAACAATGATAAAAAGTAGCAAAGGTATTTTATTTGTTTCACATAACTCAGTCTTTCTCAAAGTGGGCGATAACGCCCCCTTGTGGGCGCTGGTGGTCTAGAGGGGGGCGGTAAGGGACCCAGAAAAAATTGGGGGGTGATGATGTAATTTTGGGGGGAGATGGGTGATTTGTAACTTCAGCTACTTCATATTTTAAAATTCACTGAAATTAAAATTCTTCTACTACACAACATCCATTTATTAGTTCATATTTTTATCCTACTTTTTTGTATAAATATAAATTAAAAATATGTTAAATGTTTTTAATGCGTTTACAACGCTATTTATATCTTAACATATTTAGTAGTAGGCCTCAAACACTGAAAGATATTCGTGTCTCCAAGTGACGCAGGTAAGGTTCCTACCTCTGAAGACACATGTTAAAAATATGTATATATTGTTACGGTCAAGCAGAGCACTTGCCGAACGCGAGATTTTTTATGTACCTAATCTAGTAAAATAAAGAAAACATAAAATTAAAATTAGAAGGTTCAATTATAAATTCACGTTTGGCGCGAACAAATATTGTACGATTTATTTGTGCAATCCTGTATTTTAGTCCGTCAACGTTCGTCGGTTCGTGTTTGCGGAGTGCAGGTGCCGAAATACAAAGCCGCGGCTCGCGACCGTCCGGCGACTGACGTGACTAGAGGTGTGTGGTTCGCGAACGATTCGTTCAAAAAGAACGAATCAGAGCACTGATTCGAATAAATTAATTTCTTGTTTTCAATGGATTTGAATCGTTTTTGAGCCACTTGCTCGATCGCTCTGCGATGAATAACGAACCTAGCTTGGATGATTCGTTTCGTTCATAAGGACACTAAGTCAGATTCGGACTTGAACTCGAAGATTCGGTAATTCGGTATTTTATGAGGGCAAATCGGACGTTTTTGTGCTACGACCTGGCAAGTGGCGGTTCGAGTCAGATTGGGCTATATATCTATTTGGCAATTAAAAGAACTTTTTTTTATTTGTTTTAACTATTTTTTTGAACAAAGACTTAATTTGGAGTTACATTTGTAGGTTTTATTAATTATGGTTTTTAAAAGTTTTATTCTCAATACATTTTTTAAAATAATAATAATATCAAAATAAAATAAATGTAAATAATTTATTTATTTAAGATAACTCTCACATTTTTTGTGGAATTCAAAACTGACCGGCATCATAATAAACTGAATCGTTTGCGAACGAATCTTTTCAAGTGAATTAATAAAATTAATCCATTTAGTAAAAAGATTTGAACTTGACACCTCTAGACGTGACGTTCCGCCGCATGCACGCATCGCACTCGCTCGCCCTCCCGCCACTCCGCCCGCTACCTCGATACCCCGATACTCTTAATATTTAAGGTTGAATTATTATTAATTGCTCAATGTTAATTATTGTTAATTTTAAATCAAAAGGTACTATTAATATTATAAAGTTGCATTAATAGTGCTCTCTCTGGTAAGATAAGTGTCGTTTAGAATATAGGTTTAATTAAACTCCAGGCGAGTCGAGACTAATATGTTATTGAGATTTTTAAGGTGAAAAAAAAAAATGGGGGGCGCTACAAAATAACTGATTTTTAAAGTGGGCGTTAGACGAAATAAGTTTGGGAACCTCTGACATAACTGAAGGAAAGTCTCATGCATTTTGTGTCTAATCCCAGATCGTTTCTCTTGATATATCTAAGGCTATTGACCAGGTTTGGCTTTTTAACAAACTTTCTTTCTACGGTCTTTTACGTAAACTTTAGGGATTTTTTCGCGAAGTTACCGTTCACTACCGTGTATCCCCTCTCACTGTTCTTTACCACAGATAATAAATAGTCAAAAAAGGTAACAAACGGTAATTTCGCAAAAAAATGTTTTTGTTTTTGGCTCTCCAGTTTTCTTTTTTTATCTAAGTAAGGGCACGGAAGTGCCCTTAGATAAAAAGTGTATTTTACACGAAATGTTTTAGCCTACATTTCCCCTTATGATAACTTCGGTATCGTTACACATACAGGCAAAAAATTTGGTATGTAAACTCACACAAGCATTTTAATGACCTGTGAAAAAAATGAGAGAAGTATGTCAAATAACCTCGGAGATATTCGATGATTTTTAAAGTGACCCATTTTACCACTGACTGAACGATTGACTTATTGGCTCATTAAAATTATGGAGCACTTCCCGAGGGAGTAGAAACTTGAAATTTGGTATGTAAGTAGGTTTTAGGGCACAAGTAAAGGAAAAATTCTGAAACCTGCATATTTTTATTTGTAACGTCCAGAAACAGGGCCTTATTACCTTATATTTAGGGGATATTTTAGAGTCTTGCAATCCAATTGAACGTAAGTTTCTAAGGTCATAACTGTCCTAGAATTTAAAATTCAGGCAAGATTTTGTTTACTAAACAAAGAAAATTGCTACTTTTACCTATCAGATCTCAAACAAGGCGCAAATTAAGAGACATTTTTTGCACTTCAAATTGAGACTAAAGATAAGTTTAGCTTTCGACACGTTACAATAAAAAATATTTTATATTCATTTTTAGTAACAACAGAATAAATTTAATGCATACAATAATTTTGCGATTTAAATTGGAAATCAATCAATACTTAAGATGGCAAAACACAAAAAGTAAATTGTCTGTCAAAACTTAGCAGCGATTATTTTGTTAATAATGTTAATATAAAATATGTTGTATGTATGTATTAGTAATAGACGCTAGACTTTGATATAATGTGGACTTTTTGTGTTTTGGCATTTATGGTATTTTTATTGTTACCTTTTTCTTTTTTTGTAATTTAAATCGCAAATTCCTCATATGAAATAAATTGATTATGTTGTTACTAAAAATAGATTGGTTTTATTGAAACCACAGGCCTCTAAAAAGAACTATAATGTACTGACACCCATAAGTGCATGTGTAGTGTACACTGGCTTCGCATGTGTACACTACACGTGCCAAGCCAGTCTCATACGTATTTTTGGAAATAACTATGACACTCGCGTCTAGAGAAACCCCGCTGGCGAGCTTCTTGACAGTGTTGACGCATGTCTAATATAATCTAACGAATTTGTCATAACCCAAAAATTACATTTTAATGTAATAATTTGTGGTCTTTTTATTACGTCCCCGCATTTTCACGTCTGAAATATAATTAAGGAAAATAAAAAGCCGCTTTAACTTACCAGAACTAACCATGACCGACTAGAACTTAGGGCTTTTGAATTTGTCTAAATTATTTGTAGAAGTTAAAAACAAAATTTTAACAACGTATTGGAAAAAGCCTGGGGAATATATAATTACACTTTTAAAAAAAATATAACTTCTACCATATCAAAATTGATAAAAATTTTGTTAATAACTTCTATGTAGGGATAATTTAGACAAGCTCAAAAGCTCTAAGTTCTAGTCGGTCATGGTTAGTTCTGGTTAACAATACAGCTTTTTATTTTCCCAAATTATATTTCAGACGTAAAAAGGCGGAGACGTATTAGGAAAGACCCAGGATTTGCTTTTTTACATTAAATGCATTATGTAGAAAAAGCCTACTTTTCAAATTACGCGCCGAGTCCCTGCATAATAAAGCATGTTTCATGTGTTCAACACTGTCAAGAAGCTCGCCAGCGGGGTTTCTCTAGACGCGAGTAACTAGGACAAACCTAATTTCATTTGTCACTGATGTGTTTTTATCTTGTTGCCGGTTTATATTTTTGTAAAAATTAATAGGTTTTGACGGTCTTGCGTGATATTTTGTGTATTTGTTAAGTTCAGTGCAGTCTCGCCAATCTAAATTTTTCAGATTTGCCAAAATCATAAAGAAAAGATCCAAAAAGGCCAAAAATAAACGTACATTGATACTAAATACTGTAAAATATTCACAAACTTGAAAGGCAGTTTATTGAACATTTGAACCACGAGATAAAAACACTTTTGCCAATATTTCAAAGAATGCAAAATAAACCTTATGGATGTATTCAAACAATGTAAAATAAATTTTATCTCAAGTTTAAATTTTGTTGGAAATTTATGAATGCCAAAGAACTACGGATGCCTTTTGTTTAAAAATACACCAAACCTGTTTATATCTTGAAAAGTGGCAAAACTGTCATCACCATCACTTAATACAAACATCAGAAACAGAAGTGTTCTCATTTTATTCGGTTTATTTAACTAACTGTCTGTCTAAATAGTTGCACATGCCCTGGCACATGGCAAATGATTATTAATTTAGCAAACCCAATTTCTATTTTTTTTCTGTTAAATGTAAGTACCGTAAATAAAACAGTACAGCATTTCTCCAGTTTTTTAGCAGAAACAAATATAAATAAACATAACATATTTTTTAAATTGGGTAAAGGCTTTTACTTTGAAATTTTCTTGCTATTAAGTTTGGGGGCTTCTTCAAATGGACTGTTAAGGGATGCATTAAAGTGGCATTTTGTGTAGCTCTATTGGAAGCTGCAAGCAGATAAATTATATTGTTAGCAGAAGCCATAAAAAACCCATAAAGGAAAGACACAGTGTTTCAATTTGGAAGTGATTTAGGATACATACAAGGTGTGTAATTTGCTGAAAAGTAGAAAACTGGAGATTCAAGTACAAAATTTTTGTAAAAGATCGTAAGAAGAAAGTACTCGTATGTTAAGGCGTGCAGCATTCCAGTCCTGGTCAAAAGACCTTAGATAAGTCAAGGGCAATGATCTGTCGTGGATCTTTCGTGGAATCCCTACTCTATATGGTGGAATAGTTTTTTTTCCGAAATTTCAAAGTTTGGGTTGATATACTTCTGGAGAGAGCTGGATCTATGATTAGAAAGAAGAGTTTCGAATTCCTTATGGAAATAGGTTGCACACTTGCGACTTTTTAACTCTCATAATAAATGTTAACGAGGCGAGTTAGAACAAGTGTTGCAAGGCCGCAAATGGTATGACAATAAGAAGAAACAATTTTTCCTCCGAAAGTTAACAAAAATATTACAAAGTTTTTGCTGATGAGTAAAAAGATTAACTACCATGTCATGCAGTCTTACGGAATATTTACCACTTTTTCTTCGTTGTACTAGTACTAACTTTTTTTTGCTATTGCAAACACCTATGAAAAACTATGGCAGACAAAATGCCATCTCTCGATCTCCCTCGGTAAAGTGGTATAAAAGTAAAAATAAAAAAAAATGTTATTTTTAAGGTGTTCTTCCTGTACCTTCGACATTTAAATTAAAGCAAATTTCACCCCTAGAGTGTCCAAACTGTGGAATCTACTGCCCGCAGAAGTTTTCCCTTCTCCTCCAAATATTTAAGTCCCGTATTAATAACCTACTTTTTACCGAACTTAAGACACCTACGGTATGTTAGTACTTAGGCATTTAGTCTTCCTGGACTGTTCCAAGATTTAAAAAAATACCTACTAAATTTAATTGGTGCTGCTTCTGACCAAGGAAGTTTAAAGGTGTATGGAAGGCCAATGCTGTAGAACAAAATTGTCCAGGCGTGCAGGGCAGCGGAAATAGGGGAATCGGCCCCGCGGAGTTTGCACAATGAATCGTAAGTCAGGTCCGGACTTCCATAATTCTTTGTTACCATGTATAAAGTTGACACCATCAAATGTCAAATTCAGACTAACCATACGTTCACCGTTTTTTTTTTATTTTTTGCACAACATTGTTGGTTAATAGACGAAACTATTATAGAATATTTTTTAAATTATTGTGTAATATTGGATTTTATATCATCTGATTTAACACGGAAAGAACTGATGGCGCCACTTCACAGCCTTTATTTAAATGGTCGATATTTTTAGGAGTTTTGTGTTTTTACCAAAAATTTTAATAAAATAATTGACAATACGATTTTTTAAATAAATTTCAAACATTGTTTGAGTATGAGTTTCATGTACTTATCACCAATTTTGTGATAAAAGAAGGGCAAGATAATGTAAATGAGTTTAATTAATTATCATATTTAAGGATCGATATCTGAAAAATAAAACGTTGACAAAAAATACTTAATTTAGATTTGTAATCAGCGTCTCTGTATGTAAAAAATCATCGAAATCGACAAGGGTCAAGAAAAGTAAAAACTTACCATCATTTGAACTGGTTATTTGTGTTTTAGGGTAGGTCATACAATATGTTATAAATTTATAATTTGTATAAAAATACAATAAAATAGTGTCACCTCATGCAGGTAACATAAACAAATTTAACGAGAAGTATAGAATTTTTTACATAAGCATTTTTTTATATCGTCAAACAGTCCACCAGGGCTGAGGCTTCAATACTAACGTACCGTTAAGTGTGGTAAAGGTTAGTTTATCTACACCAGACCCTAATATTTGGAGTAGAAAAAACTTCTGCGGGTAGCAGATTACAGTCTAGACATTCTGGGCATGATGGAACAAAGAAAGTGGCAAGTTGGCACAGCGCGGGTATAGTTTCATAAACACCGCGCCGTCGCACACGAAAACGGGACTCCGGCTCTGTCAAAAGATAATGTGTGGCCTACCTACAAAATGTGTGTAGGTAGGCATCACATTACAATATTTTGGGGAATTTTGTTACTGCGCAGAATCGAGGGGGCCTCTCATGACAGTTATTTTCATAATTTCCTTGTTTCTGACAGGTGTTATTTTTATGGGGTGTAGCATTGGCGTCGCTTCGTTTTGTGAAACAATCATTTTACAACTTTTTAATAAATATCAAGGAAACAAAATTCTTTTTGAACATTTGTTACGATAACTACGTCAATAATGATCAAAAACAACCAAATAGGAAAATGCATTATTATTTCCTGTAAAATCGAAAAAAAGTTTTTTTAGCAGTGTTAAGTAAGCAAAACCATTAGCAATTCCATTAAAATTAAAAATAAACACCTAAATTATTTTAAAAATAGAACTATGTAACGGTAAACCTATATTCCTTGTAATACTTACAAAAATATTTGTAAACCAAGCCATAGGCACTATAAATGGTTGTAAACTTCTTAAATAATGTTAACAATCCAACTTGTCGTCCTGCCTCAACATTGACCTTTAGAAACCAGTCTTGGGTAGGTACACACAATTTATTAATTGTCACTTATAAAAACACCAACGTAAAATAATTAACACTTTTTACGGTCATTAAGATGATGGAACAACCGGGTTAACACTTTAAAAAATAGACGAGAAAACAAGTATTATTAGTAGATGTACTATTTTTAAAATTCTCATATTTATAGCGAAGTTTATATCATAAATGTCCTAAACCTAAAAGATTATTACAATCGAGTCAAGTGGACGGAACATTAATGGCCCTTGCCGCGTTGAAACATCGCCGGGCGAGGTTATTAGTTAGATGGGTGAACATCGGGCTAAGACCCCGTGCTGTTGTGTGTAGTTCGGAATCTACATTATGCAGATGTTAATGGGGGTAGAAGTTCAAGTGAACTTGAACGCTTCTGGACTCCTAAACACACAACTAAGCTTTGCTACAGAGGTGAAATACCTTGGGGTAACCTTTGATAGTAAGCTAACATGGAACTCCCACTTGGAGAACAGAATCAAGAAAGCATACATTTCTTATGAGCAGTGTCGCCGGACCATAGGCAGATCCTGGGGACTGTCACCTAGAGTTAACCTGTGGATCTATATGGCCATCATGCTAACCGACGGTGCTGTAGTCTGGGGACAGAAAGCCCAGCAGACGACAGTTATCCGAAAGCTAGACCATGTACAAAGAATGGCTTGTCTCAACACCACCGGAGCTATGAGAACAACACCAACTCGGGCCATGGAGGTAATCCTAAACGTCACACCTCTTGACATATTTGTCAAGGAGGTTGTTTTGACGGTTACGTTGCGCCTCCGCAATATTGGTATAATGTCCGACGTAGGAGTTGGCGCACAGAGGCGTCGTTTGTGGAGTGAGGGGATAGGATCGCTCCAACTGCTGCAGGTGAAACAACCCTACACAATTGACGTCAAAGGAGAATCGAACACGAACGTGGCAGGTATAATCAATATCTACAGACGGTTCGAAAACAAAAGAAGGTATGGGATGTGGAATTTATTCTAGATCTCTTAACTTAAACATCAAATGGGCTTTGGGTGAGTTGGCCAGCGTACTCCAAACTGAGCTCACAGGCATAACCATAGCTGCAAAAGAAATAAGCAGTAGAAACATCACTGGTAAAGTCGTGCTTATCCATACGGATTGCAGACAGACACTACTAGCCCTAATAAGGAGACCACGCTACACCTCGGGTCTGGTACTAGAATGTCACTGTGCCCTTGTGGACGCTTCCAGCATGAATGTGGTCACTCTCTGCTGGACCAAAGGACACGCGCACTCCAAAGGTAACCGCATCGCTGACTCGTTGGTCAGGAAGACTGCCGGGACAAAACCTTTTGGACCCGAACCTTTCGTAGGTCTGACAGGGTCTACGATGGGGAACCTAATCAGAAAACACTCTCATCAGCAGTTTACAACACGATGGGATGAAACAGTAAACTGTAACTTTTCCAGGAAGTTACTGAACTATCCTGGCAGAGATACAGATAAACATTACTTGGCAATGCCTAAGGCGAGCCTTCGTCTAATCACAGGCGGTTTACTGGACATTGTCAACTGCGAAACCTCTTTAGAATGGGTATAAATGACACACCTCTGTGTAGAGGTTGTGAACAGGAAGAAAGACGGTGGAGCACATTCTTTGTGACTATTCTGCTCCCTCGTCCAAGAGAAGATCCATGCTAGGCGAGTATTGGCTTTCCTTAGCCGACAATAAGGAGATTCCCCTTGGCGACGTTGTCACCTACTTTAAATCAGTAGGATGGGCGGCGTACTAAGTGAGGAGTCCCCTTTAGGAGGTAGCACAACATGCCTACTGAGGCCTAGGTGCAGTGATGTTTGTCCCTCTCCGCATTTTCAGATACAGGGGGTAGAAGTTGTATCGTCCGTGGAGGCAATATCTGCATGATTCGGTATTTAGACATGGGGAATAACGGAATAAATAAACCTCTAAAAACCCGGCACGCACCGTATCTAGTGCGTAGGCTTCATAGATCCTTAGGCCCGGTTGTACAAACGCCCCTTAAGCTATGGTTCAGTTAAACTCCAATTATACTTGAACCTGTCCAGCACAAGTAGAGTTCAACTGAACCATAGCTTAAGCTGCCATTGTACAACTGGACCTTAATGGGATGTCATGATTAAAAAAAATGGCTTAATTCTTTTTTAATTCCTTATTTTTTTATCGGGTAGAAAAGCAATAATCTCACTTTTTGTTCTTGTTGTTCTTGGTTTGTTATTTTATTTATATGTCAAATTTAGTGATTTGACAATAAATATAGTTGAAAAAATATGTATATTGACAGCCTTTATATACTTCATACACCAGGCGCGTTTAGAAACTTACGATAAAGAAAAGGAAAAGATAGGGCAAGAAAAATCTAAGACGTAATGAAGGTTAACATCGGGTGAATCCGTGGGTGAATGCCTTATGTCGAAATTTCAGAATTGTCACTTGTCAGACCCACAGGATATGTTTTCCTCTCTTTATCCCTTTATAAATAAAAAAAAGTATTGTCTTATTTTTAAAAGTTTTTAGTGTGTTTTTCACTAAAAAATAAATTTGAATACAATAGTATTCTCATAATACACATAATAATACACCTCTTTCCCTTCACCAATGGATTGTCTTTTTCATCTGAAAGGCCAAAATTATATTAAATTGAGGCAAAGGGGAATAACACTTCATTTTTTGTGGATCTTAACGATCTTGGATACAAAACACAAAAAAAGATCTTGGATCACGCCACCCGTCGATGATCTACCATATTTTTTTCATTTTGCTTAACGCGCATGTCGGGGGAATAATTACCGGCACTTTTTCACGGGGTCAATGGTCAATGACAACAAATGACGTCATAGACGTAACTAATCGCATTTCTGAACGAATTTATGATTACCTTGGTATAACTTTTACCCCAGGGGAATCATTCCTGAATGCGCCCCAGATTATGGTAATAAGTTTACTGTTTACTGTAGTTTACAGCGCATCTGATCATGATAATTTTTTTTGGGCTATAGAGCTTTGTTTAATCCGATAGCGAGTCCGATACAATGGTTTAAATCGCTCGAAATAAAAGATTGACTTAAATTGTTGTATCCAATCGAAAATCTACTCCTGGCCGTTTATATCGCGGATAGCAAGGAGTTTCATAAATTCATAACATTGGCCGATTGCATCAAAACTATAGGATATAACTTAATAACAGAAATGCATGTTATTTCGAAAACAATGGAATCAGCAAAATATGTACATTTTTGTCCACCATCTGAGTTACATGCTCAGTGTATCAGCTGGTGGGGAGCTAAGGATCAATGAACAGCGCTAAGCGTGACCTTTAATCAGCACCACTCGCGTCTAGAGATACCCCGGATATTTTGGCTCAGGAGCTTTTTGACAGTGTTGACACATGAAACATGCTTTATTACGCAGGGACTCGGCTAAAAAAAATACATTTTAATGCAATAATTTGGGGTCTTTTTTAATAGTTCCCCGCATTTTCATGTCTAAAATATTGGGGAAAATAAAAAGCCGCTTCGCTAACCAGAACTAACCATGTCCGACTAGAACTGGGGGCTTTTGAATTTGTCTAAATTATCCCTACATAGAAGTTAAAAATCTTAATAACATATTAGAAAAACCCGGGGAATATATAATTAAACTTTTTCAAAAATTTATAACTTCCACCATATTAAAAATTATACAAATTTTGTTAATAAGTTCTATGTAGGGATAATTAAGACAAATTCAAAAGCCCTTAGTTCTAGTAGGTCATGGTTAGTTCTGGTTAGCAAAGCGGCTTTTTATTTTCCCCAATTATATTTCAGACGTGAAATGCGGAGACGTATTAGAAAAGACCCCAAATTATTACTTTACACATTAAAATTTAATTTTTTAGGTTATAACAAAATCGTTAGATTATTAGACATGCGTCAACACTGTCAAGAAGTTCGTGAGCCAAAATATCCGGGGTATCTCTAGACGCGAATCTGCCTTTACTTTTCAACTACAGGCACCACTTTTTAATAAATAAAAAGCTACTGTGATTAAAACGTAAAATTAAAAAGTGTAATTATAAACAGAAAATCATTTACACTATAGAGTGTACGGATCTTGCCATAAAAGCACTATACAATTTTGTCACAACACTAAACACTATATCATATATTTTGCACACATTATTTTTACTGGTATATTTAAATTATCATTAAAATTGCGGCCAACAGCACACCTTCTAAAAATGAAACATATGCCGATCGCGGTTTATAACAAACTGGTCATGGTAAGCATATAAAAATAAATTATTAAACAAAAACCGAGAAAACTCCAAACGTAGACATACTCACATTATTTAATTCTATAGGTAGTTCCATGTGTGGTATTTATTTACAGGGTGTAAAAAATAGTAGTTACAGAAATAAAAACAAAAATAAATTTTAAAAACTTCCTATGAGGGATTATAATCTCTCAGTTTCTTTGCTCTTATTCTTCATTAACACCGGTGTCAATCTAAATAAGGTAATTTGCAATTATTTAAGTATATAGGTATACAGGATACGTTTTTTAAAACCTGACATAGGCTATTTCTTTTATTTGAACAGTTAAAGCAAAGTTGTTTAAAATAATTCAATTAAGAAAAATCGAAAAAAAAATATTTTCACAGCGTTGCCAGTTTTTGCAGCAAATTCAAAAATGGCAACACCGCATTTTTTCATTACCGTTTAATAGATTTCAAAATTCTCTACAAAAAAACTTCATATACCATTTTTTTGTTGAAGTAGCTATATTTGAATAGTCAGGCGAAAATAATTTGCTTTTGGCCTATTTATTAAATAAGAAAAATTGAGAGAAAAATCAAATAGGCTAAGTAGTGGCAAAAAAAACGCAAAATTTAACTAACCCAAGGTAAATTTTGTGTTTTATTTGCCACTACTTAGCTTGTTTTATTTTTCTCTCAATTTTCCTCATTTAATAAATAGGCCAAAACCAAATTATTTTCACCTAATTATTCAAAAATGGCTATTCCAAGAAAAAAATGGTGTGTATAGTTTTTTGTAGAGAACTTTGAAATCTATAAAACGGCAATGAAAAAATGCGGTGTTGCCATTAAAAAAAATACCTTTTTTTCTGCAAAAACAGCCAACGCTGTAAAAATATTCTTTTGCGATTTTTCTTAATTGGGTTATTTCAAACAATTTTGCTTTTGAAACTACTGCTCTAACTGTTCAAATAAAAGAAATAGCCTATGTCAGGTTTTAAAAACTTACCCTGTATCTATAATTTATTCGCCAGTGGAGGACAGAACAGAGAGGGGACTCTATGCAGGGAGTTGTACTATAGTCAGGTAATTTTAATTTGAGAGTGATGTAAGCGAGAACAAACGAACAAAAATACACTTTGTTCGTCACTCCAAAGAACTAGAAACTACTAGAAAAAAAAGGCAAAATAGTCAGAGATGCACGAAGTTAGAAATAGACAGGATTAACCAAGGAAGTTTAAAGGTGTATGGAAGCCCAATGCTATGGCCCATTCGATCAAAAAATGTCCAGCCCAGTATGAAAATAACTGTCAGAGTTGGCCCTGCCGATTCTGCGCAATAACAAAATTCCACGAAATAATTTAATGTGTTGCCTACTTACACACTGATAAATCAGTGTGAAGTTAGCAACACATTATAATTTATGAGAACCGGAATACCGTTTTTTGGATTGATCAAAACCTTCTTATTTTAGTGATTAGTGTTTATTAAATTGTGACTATAATTTTGTGTTTATTGTTTGTTACTTATAATATCGTAACAAAATGACTAGAGGTTGCATGGTTTTGTCTTGCAAATCCAAGGATAACTTACCCGTCTTTTTAACTTTAGGTAAGTATTTTTTATATTTAAATTAGGTGCTTCTTATAAAACGTAACGTTAGGTAACCGAATAAATAATAATATATCAATTATGAATAATAGAAAATGAAAATTTCATAGGAAATATTAGTGAGAAAAGTAAGGCAATCTTAACTATCTTTTAGATGATTTCCACAATGTTTGTGTATTTCTGTGGATTATTAAACAGAAATAAGGCTTACATTTAGGTACTTTTATTTCATTTAATAATTTAGTACACTCTTTTAAAGGATAAAAATTATTGATTACTGGGCAGACCAGGCAAATTTTAATATATACAGGTCCCTCTAATTGAATGAAAGGAAGTACAATTTTGGTACGGTTTTTTGGGGCGCTGATTACAAATCTAAAAAAAAAATTCGGCAATGTTTCGTTTTCAAGATATTCATCATCAAAATTGAAAATCAAACTAACCTTATTTACACTATTCCTCCTTCTTTTTGCACAAAATTCTTGATTTTTACGCTAAATTGGCACACAATATTTCACAAACACCTTTTAAAAACTTTTTTTATGTTTATTTTACACCTTTTTTACACTTTTATTTTTTAAGCAAATATGGCTGCTGCCTTTATACTTAAAAGTTCGCAATTTAATGAAAAAAAGATGTAAAATAAATAAAAATACAAGGTTTTAAAAGTTGTTTAAAAATATCGTGTGCCACTTTAGTGTAAAAATCAAGAATTGTACAAAAGAAGGAGAATATCGTGAAAATGAGGTTAGTTTAATTTTCAACTTTGATGTTGAAGATCTCGGAAACGAAACGTTGCCGAAAAGATATTTTTTCAGATTTGTAATCAGCGCCTCAAAAAACCCCTGTATACCAAATTTGATCAAAATCGGAGAGGAGGCATCTTTCGAGACAATACCATTTGTTTGAAAATAAATTAGATTTTTGGTTTTTTAATTTTGCATTATCAACTTTTTAAGCTCGACATACTGTACACACATAATATTTAACGGATACTGTTACAATGTATACTCAGGTACCAAAGGTTACTAAACATTTTTAACCACTGTTATTCTGTCTCATGAATGTTTGTTATTGGTGAAAAGTATATGCCTAAAAAGCAGTTATAAAAATTTTCACTTTTTAATGTACAACCAGAATCTTAGGATTAGATTAAACTCATTTACACTATCTTGCCCTTCTTTTATCACAAAATTGGTGATAAGTACATAATACTATCATACAATGGTTGAAATTTATTTTAAAAAATCGTGTTTTTATTTATTTACAAAGATTTTTGGTAAAAATACAAAACCTCCAAAAATATCGACCATTTAAATAGAAGGCAGTAAAGTGGCGCCATCTATTCTTTCCATATTATATCAGATGATATAAAATCTAATATTACACAATAATTTTTACATATTCTATGGTGGTATCGTTTAATAACCAACAATTTTGTGCAAAAAATAAAAAAAACAGTGAATGTTGAAATTTGACATTTGATGATGTCAATTTTATAGATAGTAACAAAGAATTATGGAAATCCGGCCCTGACCTACTATTCATTGCGCAAATTCCGCAGGGCCAACCCCCCTATTCCCGCTGCCTTGCACGCCTGGACAATTTTGTTCTACAGTATTGGGCTTCCATACACCTTTAAACTTCCTTGGGATTAACTCACACGGAGGAGCGTTTACAGCTTTGGCAGTAGTACTGTGTGAACCCTTTACAGCTGTTATATCTTCAGAGATATCCAGATCGTAACACTCCAAATTAAAAAAAAAATGTGTCTGTTGTTCAGTAACATAGAGATCGTGAAAAATTTTGTGGGGTAATCTAGGAGCACGGTAGGCGCCAGGCCAAGGTCCGACCTGACACACTCAGTGTATATTACACGAAAGGTTTTACTGTATCTTTCCCCCTATCATAATTTCGTTATCGTTACAAGAAAAGGAATGAAATTTGGTTTATAAATTCACATAAGTATTGTAAAATATAAAAAATTTTGTGAGGTGGTTTTTGAGATATTCGATTTTGAAAATCGCATGTGACTTAGTTATTGAACCATCAGAATTATAAAGCACTTTCTGAGGGAGTAGAAATTTGAAATTTAGTATGTAAGTAGGTATTAAGCACACAAGTAAAGGAAACATTTCAAAAAACATTTTTCTCTGAACGCCCTGAAATAGGAGGTAAAATCGTATATTTAGGGGGTATTTTAGAAGTTTGTAATCTGATTAAACCTGTCTTTCTGAGGTCATAATTGTATTAGAATTTAAAATGCAGGCAAAATTTTACTCCAACAATATCGCCCTCTTTAAGTACCGACAACTAAAATTTGACCAAGTTCTTTTTTAACTTGCAAGTTTTACTGATCTGTCTGTATAAATAAAAAAAAACTGTATATTAATGAAAAAAAAAACACTTATTAATACAGACAGATTAGTAAAAACTTGCCAAGTCAAAAAAAACTTTATCTAATTTGAAGTGTTTTTGATATATTGTATAATTAATGCGATTTCTTTTTGTAGTGCACTATGAAAATTTATTTTCACTAGGCCAATGATACTTAAATGAGCCACTTTCAAAATTATATTTTGATGACCTTTAAGTACTTTGTTTTAATGCAAATTCATTTGTTTATTAACAAGCAAGTAATATGTAATATTAGTTACTGAATCAAAATTATTATTTAACAATAGTTTACCTTTTTATACTATTATGCTACTGTACTGTGTTATGTGCATAAATTAGGGAGTTTGGTGTTATTGTAGGGAGAGTTTAAATAATATAAGAATTTTGACAAATAGCTTACGCACTAAAAGTATATACCTGACCAGGGACGTTGCACAAAGGTATAAAAAAGATAGTTAAGTTTAAAAAAATATTGACTGTGTCTCTACACTACACAAGAAGTCACTCATCTGTTGCTTCATAACAATACATCTTAAATTAGGAATACTCATAATCCAAGCAAAAACACTTATGCAACATAAGGACTAAGATCTTTTTTGACTTGGCAAGTTTTTTTACTGATCTGTCTGTATTAATGAATGTGTTCTTTTCATTAACACAGACAGTTTTTTTTAGTGATACAGACAGATCAGTAAAAAACTTACCAGTCAAAAAGAACTTGGTCTAATTTAATATATCAGTACTAGCGGAGTCACCTTAGATTATTACCTCGCAACCCAGCGACTGTGTATAAAATTTAAAATAAACTATTGAACTTAATAATTAATATCCTCTATAAAAACGTTTACCCCTTAAAAATTGCCGCTTTTTCCCTGGGAGGTGAATGCCACCCCTTCTTGGGGGTGGAATTTTTTTATTAAAAATAAGTACGGAAGTAGATAGATTGACTAATTCTAAGCAATTTTTGTTTTATAAAGTTTTTTCGAAAAGCATTACTTTTCGAGTAATTCGCAATTGAATATGTCAATTTTTCAACCAAAAAAAAAAAAACGTTTTCAGACGGTTTTTCGCAAATAACTCGAAAAGTAAGCATTTTATCGAAAATATCATTCTTACCAAAAATGTAGCTTATAAAAAAAACACCAAGAATGGTGGGCTTATGATGTCCATGGACCCAATACAAATGGAGTTATAGCCTGTTGAAGGTTGGTTCTTATTCGTCAAATGCCAACATTAAAAGTTTTAACGTAATATAACCAAAAACGATAGATTTTTTGGGAAAAGCTCATAATACCTTTTTTGAAGTACTTAAAAAAACCTTTATTTTTGTTTCTTACAAAAGTCTTTAGCACTAAAATTAAGCGAGTTATGGTCAAAATAAAGTTGGTCTTTATTTTTTTTATGAATAAATATGAAAATCACCCCCTAATTACCACCATAATTGAAAATAATCTTTGTCACTTAACAATTCATTTTATTTTTGTATTTGTAATATGCTCAGGAAGTTTGACCGGTTTAAAGTGCATATTTTTGAAAAAAATTGAATCGCCTATTGCAGAAAGGGTACAAGTCACATTTCCGGTCATATTAAGTTTTTGTTGAAAATGAGTTATTTAAACGTATTTCTACCGTTTAGCACAGAAACGGTACATGTAAGAATAGTTGCTACTGTTTAAAATTAAATGTGAAATTTTCATTTATTGCAGAAAGGATACAAGTCAGCGACTTGTATCGTTTCTGCAATACATGAGTGGCGCGATGCGCAGTGTGCCATTTTTAAAAACAGCAGCTGTTTGTTGGTTTACCTTATTATTATTCCGTTTTGTTTAATCGACAATGGACGCAATGGAACCTGTTGAAACTAATAAAAGAAAACGGGGTATAATAAACGCAGATAAATACAAACGAAATCTTATAAAAGAAGTCGGTAAGTTCCATTTACTTAATAATATTGGTTTTGTTAGTTTTTGTAATAAACTATCATATTTTTAGCATTAAAGGCAAACGTTACACGAACTATAAAGGTGATGTGGTGCAAGGCAGGAGGATTGGAGCTCCGTGTACCTGCAGGCTAAAATGTTTCACAAAACTAACAGCTGAAGAAAAGACAGCATCATTCACAAAATTGTACGGTTTAGAGTCCAAAGATGAACAGGACATCTACTTGCAAGGATTAATGAATCTAGAACCCATTAAACATCGTCGCCCTCGACAATCCCTGTTGCCGATGCCGATGGTAATGTACGAATTCCTCATTTACATATAATATAGTTGTTGCGGATGGTGTACGAAAAAATATGTAAAAAAGCATTCTTAAGTCTCCATGACATCAGTAATAAAGAGTGCAACGTCTACAGGTGTTGCTAAGAGCAGGTACAACTCCTAAAGATAAACGCGGTCAACAAGTTAGTGGAAATGCTTTAGCCGTCGAGGAAAAATAAGGATTAATGAACATATTTCTTCGTACCCAGTAAAGTCTTCTCATTACTCAGCTAGGGAATATCATTATCTCGATTCCAATTTAACCGTAAAGACGATGTACTCAATGTTCTTGCAAAAATATCCGAATACAAAAATTAAGTACGACTATTACAGTAAGGTCTTCAAGAAAACTTCAATTTAAAGTTTGGTCGACAGCAAGTTGATGTATGTTGCGAATGTGAAGATTATCTCTAAAAATTGAAGTAAACAGTTAAATGACAATGCGAAACGAGTTGCCACCGCTGAAATGCTTATACATAAGAGGCGTGCTAAAAATTCTACATTGCTTGCAAGAGTCAACAAAGAAATCTAAAAACAATGACAACGTATTAGCTCTGTCATTTGACTATATGCAGAACTTGCAACTACCTAAAGTTCCGACTCAAGACCTGTTTTATTTAAGGCAATTGACAGTTAGCGTATTTTGTGTTCATAACATGAAAGTAATGAAGTAGTATACTTTATATATCATGAAGGCATTGCTAGAAAGGGCCCAATGAAGTTTGCTCATTTTCTTGCGAAATACATTGAGAAATACGTACCTAAAAATGTGACCGAACTTCAAATTTTTAGTGATAACTGTTCGGGCCAAAACAAAAATAATACAATGATAAGAATGTGTCTCTACTTATCAGATTCTGGTAGATTTAATAAAATCGAACAATACTTTCCTATAAGAGGCCATTCATTTTTACCATGCGATAGGGATTTTGGTTTGGTCAAAAGGGCATTAAAAAAAGTTGATAGAGTTTATACTCTTTATCAATATATCGAAATTTTAGTCTCGTGTTCCTCAAAACAGAACATAAAGGTACATGTTGTAAATGGAAAAGATATTATTAATTTTAAAGAATGGTGGCTAAAGCTATATAAAAAAACAGCTATTTCAATCGAAACGTCGCAGAGAGGGATACCAAGAGACAAAAAGTTACATTTTAACATAAGCACGTTCCATCACTTTTCTTACGGTAGGCAAGCAGGGACCGTTGTTGCGAGAGAGTTTATTAACAATTTGGAAGAACACACATTTTGTTTAAAACTAGCTGTGAATTTAAAGCCTCCTGAAAATTAGCCAATCCGTCTGGAAAAGTCCCCATTAAATCCGATAAAATGGACCACATAAAAAATCTGCGGCGTACGTCGATGATCACGAAAGCACTACTGCATTTGGCAAGATATATTTGAAGGGCCCCACTTTAGAATAAGTTTTTTTTAGCTGTTTTTATTCATTTAAGTTTAATATTTCATGTAAGCTCTCATTAATAAATATTTTTGAATAAATAACACATTTCTTTTCTTAATCCTGAAGTTGATTGCAGAAAGGGTATATGTTTCAAATTTTGTTAATTTTTTGCCTATTATATTCTATTAATAAGTCAAAAAATAACACCAAACAGTATAATGGGATATCTTTTTAAAGATATGATACCTACTCCTGATGTCTAAACAACAAAATTTAAATTAAACACGTTTTATTGTTTTTCTCAAAACTATCATTTTGTGACATGTACCCTTTCTGCAATAAGCGATTCAATTGAGCTTAACGTGAAAGAGACATTTTTGTAATTTTGAAATAAATAGCCTTTTCTTTAAAATATCTCAAAAACTCTTAATGATACGTCAACAAAAACAAAACGAAAATTTTTGGTAAAGAAAAACCTACAATTTTGTATTCCACAAAATTTTACGCATCATTAAGGGTTTTTGAGTTATTTTGACGAAAAGGCTATTTTTTTCAAATTTAAAAAAATGTCTCTTTCACTTTAAGCTTTTTTTTTTAAATATGCACTTTAAACCAGTCAAACTTCCTAAGCATATTACAAATACATAAAAAAAGTAAATTGTAAGGTGACAAAGATTATTTTTAATTGGGGTGGTAATTAGGGGATGATTTAGTTTATTTTGGTCATAACTAGCTTAATTTTAGCGCTACCGACTTTTTTGAAAAATAAAAATAAAGGTATTTTCAAGTACTTCAAAAAAGGTATGATAAGCTTTTCCTGAAAAATGTATCGTTTTTTGGTTATATTACGTTGAAACTTTTAATGTTTGCATTTGACGAATAAGAACCAACCTTCAACAGGCTATAACTCCGTTTGTATTGGGTTTATGGACATCATAAGCTCACCATTCTTGTTGTTTTTTTTAAAAGCTACATATTTGGTGAGAATGATATTTTTGATAAAACGCTTACTTTTCGAGTTATTTGCGAAAAACCGTCTGAAAACGTGCTTTTTTTGGTTGAAAAATTGACATTTTCAATTGCGAATAACTCGAAAAGTAATGCCCTTCGGAAAAAAATTTATAAAACAAAAGTTGCTTAGAATTAGTCAGTCTATCCACTTCAGTACTTATTTTTGATAAAAAAAAATCCACCCCCGGGAAGGGGTGGCATTCACCCACAGGGAAAAAGCGGCAATTTTTGAGGGGTAAACATTTTTATAGAGGATATAAACTATTAAGTTCGATAGTTTATTTTAAATTTTATACACAGTCGATGGGTTCCGAGGTTTTAACATTTTTGGGCTAAGGTGACTCCGCTATACATTGACCCTCGGCCTCCAGTGCCTACCCGTGGGCATTGCTGCATTACTTCCTGGAGCCATGATTTTTGATGTTGGTTGTAATTTTTAATTTGAAAATAAAATTGCATGATTGGATGTTGTTTTTTTACGTTCTTGGATCAGAGATATACCTAGTAGCCTCATTAAAAATCAATGTAACTTGTTTCCATCGGTGTCCACCTGTGGGCACGTGGGGCTCAACGTATTAGGAGTTAATATTTTTGAATAGAAGCTTGATCCTTATTTTACAGGCGTGTTCTTGGTTGGATTTTTCTCTTTTTTGTGCGTTCAATAAATGAGATAGAATTCTGACCTCAGAAACCTAAATTTCTAAAAGACTCCTAAATATACGATATTATCGCTCCTGCCTCAGGGCGTTTCGAGTTAAAATGTGCAGTTTTCTTTACTTAGGTCCTAAAACCTACTTACATACCAAAGTTTTTACTCCCTCGGAAACTGCCCCATATTTTGATGAGTCAAGCAGTCAGAAGTAAAATGTGCCATTTTTAAAATAGAATATCTCAGAAACCACTTAACATAGCTTTCTCAATTTTTTTTTTATAGGTAATTAAAATACTTATGTGAATTTACATACAAAATCTCCTACCTGAAACGATAACGAAGTTATGACAGGAAAAGAAATACGCTAAATCCTTTCGTGTAATATACACACTACTGTGCGCCTAGATACTACTAAACATTTCTTCTGACAAAAAGAACTTTTCAAATACACTTCGTATCAACGTTGGCAGTGCGGCAAGACAAACTGATTCATGTTGATATTTTTGTTAAGTGAAACAGCCTATAGACTAAGATTGTAACCAAATGATTCATGTTTTCCAGTTTTAGCTTATATATCATTCACAATCAACAAATTATCGCGGTTTCCTTAATTGTTACTTTCAAAAGTAAAAAGACTTTTTAATCTATGCAAGACATAAAAACCACTAATACATTAAACAGTTGTTAATTATTATTACACCTAATACAATTTATGATTTATGTGTCTAGATAACAAATAAAACCATATTGCAATTGAAATAGTACAATATGCATTTGCAATACTTAAAAAAAGTGACATAATGTGCGGAATTAACTTTTATCTAAATACTTTTTTTAATAATTAATTATTTATTACCTTTTTGGAGTACCTTTTTATTATTTAATGATATAAATTTGTTGTAAAAGTAACTGACAAACAAAGGTCCATGCACAAAAACCTTTTTATTTAACGAAAAGGAAGCAATTTTGTTAGAGCTGTTCTATGCATATGAGAAAACTGGTAAAATATATGGCACAAATTATCTTCAAAGATTTGATAAAGCTTTTCTTAGAATTTTTGGCAATAGTACAATAATTTGTGTTTGCCTAGAAAGGTGAGAAATAAAAAAACTTTTTGTGTTCTTTAACTTACATCAGGTTCAGGTAGAAAAAAGATAATTGTTACTTTTGAGTTTTCCAAAAAATCCTTTTTTTGTTCTATATTATATATATATATATATATATATATATATATATATATATATATATATATATATATATATATATATATATATATATATATATATATATATATATATGTATATGTATATTTATAAAAGAAGATCGTCTCTCACGGACAAAAAAAAGTGGTTTCAAAAACGTACAGAAAGGGGTAAATAACCCTTTTTAAAAAAAAAAAAAAAAGAAAACATCATTGATCGACATATGTCATGTAAATTCACATAAGTATCCAATTACCTGTGAAAAAAAATAGAAAGTTGTGTTAACTGTTTTCTGAGATATTCGATTTTGAAACTGGCCCAATTTACTACTGAATGACTCACTCACTCATTGACTCTTTAAAATTATGGGACACTTCCCGAGGATGTAGACACTCGAAATTGAGTATGTAAGTAGGTTTTCGGACACAAGTGAAGGAAAAATTCTGAAAATTGCACACTTTTACTCGGATCGCCCTGAAACAGTACCGCCTATCGTATATTTAGGGAGCATTTTAAATGTTTGCAATCTGATTGAACCTGACTATCTCAGGCCTAAGAATTTAAAATGCAGGCAGGATTGTATTTTATTCATTAAACTTAACTAATCCACTAAACTTAAAAAAAAAGAAATCCCACCAAAAACAAGCTATGGAATATAAGAGCCAAGTTCTTTTCCAAATATCTCGGTCTCTTAAAGTATTGGGATTTAAAATTAGACCAAATTCTTTCTGTCCACAATACATAACTGAGTACCTACCTATTATGTGTGTTGAATTAAATATTCAACAACACATTAAAAATGTTTGGTAATAAATAATCATTAAAAATGTCTCTCCCCTAAATTTAGTACTGTTATGAATTAAAATGGTTTCCAGGGGATGAAAAAATTTTTGACCGAGTTTTGTTTGGACTTCTAAACAGTTACCATAAATTGCTATGCCAAAACTATAATTTTCCAAAGTAACTTTTCGCGTTTCCGCAATTCGTCAAATTACAGTGGACCAGTTCTAGGACCGTGCCAAAAGTAAAATTTGTTACAGTTTTGACAGTTTTTTTCTTTTTATATCATACTTTGTACAATAATAAAATACTAATAAATCAGATGTAATAAGACACAATTATGATTAGCATTTTTGTGTGTAAAATTGTATGTACAACATATGTTTCAAAATAATAAAAGTTTGGCTGTTAGAATCATTTAAACGAAAAACGATTTCCAGTACTAATCAACGTTTCACATGTGCTAGCTAAAATTAATAATAATTAAATAGTTAGCAACACGGAATAATACAAGATACCAGTAAACTCATTAATCAAGTAATAGAATTCTGGCGCAAAGAATACTTTAAATTCTTTTCTGTGCAGCAATTTCTCGTTTTCCTATATAAATAATTTCTCGTGAAAGTAATTAATTGTTTAAAATTAATTATAATAAATTATTAATAAGATAAAAAACTATTGAGAGGAACGTTAAGAGTAAAATTAAAACAGATGGACTAAAAAAATTGGTGTTTATCTATACATGGTGTCCGGAAATGACGATGAAAAATTTTAAGGTTTAATTCTACATAAAATGATATGAAAAAAAGTTCATATTAACAGAGGTCCGAAAATGCTTCCAGAGGAAAGCTACAGGCCCTTGAAGATGGTGTCATAAAAGTGGTTTTTATTTAATTTATTAGGATCTACTTACAATAGAGTCTCTTTTTGAAAATATCAGGTGATCCATATTGCAACCAGTGGCGTGGGAACAAAGGGGTGGTTAGTTATTTAGGGTTGTATTTTTTTTCGCCGAGACTATTTTCGCTATCTTTTTAATAAATTAGGTTTCTTTGAACATTTTTACGTAAAAATGGTTGGTATAAAGTCGTATAATCCACGGTGTTCGAGCAGTGGCGTAGTTGGGGGCCAGGGGCGACTGCCCCCGCCCCCTCAGACCAGCGCCCTGCGCCCAAATAGACCTACCGTATATAAAACAGGTATTATTTACAACATACTATGCTGTGCTTTAAACATTTTTTACTTGCGTGAATTTTAGAAGTCATATTTTAAAAATAATAATTGTCCACACTTTTTTGTTAATAATTTTCTGTTCTACAGTGTCAGCGGAGCGGTTATTCTCTTCAAAAGCACTAACACCGGGAAAAAGCCGCTGAGCGCGGCGTCCGTTTGTGGGCATTTCTTTTATTTGTATTGGATATATTCCAGAATTGTTTACTTTATTTTTTAATATTGCAAATCGGCGATTTCAAACGTATGTTATTTATTTCTGGTACTCATATTCTCCTCTTTGCGGTGTTATTTAGTCGTTTATTGTCTATGAAGGGTAAACTTGTTAAGAGTAAAAATGGATAAAAAGAAAAAAGTCAGGTGCTGAGTTCAGGAAGGAATATATGAAGAAAAAAATGATGCTAGCGCAACACACAGCCAAAAATTACAAGATTTTTTTAAAAAAGCAAATGGAAGAACATTTTTTTATATTGTCATTATTTTTCTTTCTGGCCTAAAGTTTCAAATATAGATTTGTTTGTTTATTGTTATGTTTTTTTAATAAAAATGTTTTAAGAAATAGAGCGCCCTTTAAACGTTGGCCCCCGCCCTGAAAGGTTGACTACGCCACTGTGTTCGAGATAAACGGGCTTAAAAGGACGACTGCAGTGCGTAAATACAGTAAACATGCTATGTAATAAAAATAAGAAGATGCTTGAATACCATTTTAAAATGTAGTTATTCTTTTACACCCATTGCCAAAAAAAAACGAATTTACAGGTACCTACTATTAGATTAGATTAGATTATTTGAGCGGAGATGGCGAAAAATGACCTCCACCACTGCAACCTTACCAGATTTATTGTGGTTTCTCCTATCTTTTTAATTCCTTGTCCAAGCCCGTCTTCTTAACTAGACTCCAGAGTCTCGACACTGGCCACTCCTATAACTTGCCGGTTTTGGCTTCTCCATCCCAAGCCTAGTAAACCTAAGCCTGCATAGTGCTTCGCAATGGCACCACACATGTAGGGCTGTTTCTTCAGCCTCCTGGCAGAACCTACACAGGCTATCCTCCACCAGGTTCATTCTTTCCAGGTGCTTGTTAAAAGTTTGAGTTGAGAGACCTGCCGAGATACCGCAGAATGGCTCCGGGCCTATCATTTCCGCGGCTGATCCTTTGGCTAGGTCGTCGGCCTCTTCGTTACCTGGATGGCCCTCGTGGCCTGACCCAGCTACCGTAAGTTTGTTTTCCAAGCCGACTTTTTCCAGGGCCTGATACAGTCCCCGACTAGTTTGGAAGTAACTTTATGGGAACTGATGACCTTCAAGGCCGCTTGGCTATCTGAGTAAATGACGATATTTTTCCTTTACTCCCTTTTCTTTAATCCTCACGGCGCAATGCACTATTGCTGCGATTTCCGCTGGAAAACCGTGGCGTGCTGACCGAGACTTAAGATTACCTTTCTCTAGGCTTATCTCCATAGATGCCAGCTCCTACACCCTTGTTGGTCTTGGGCCTTCCTTCCAGTCCTTCCTATCTGGTATGACAATACGAAAGTGTCTATTGAAGATGAAACGAGGGGTTGTCCTGTCTGAGGGCATCTCAAACAATGAGCTGACCTCTTGGTCCTCCTCTATTTCCCATCTTGGAGTCCTTCGGTGATCTAAATTGGACTTTGACCTCCTTTGAGCCTATAAGTACCGCCTTTATGCCCCTGTATGTAGATGTGGAGTGGCGGCAGGTTTAGCAGCACTTCCAGGGCTGCGGTTGGAGTTGTTCTCATAGCTCCCGTGATGCATACGCATGCTACTTTGCACACATTTGAAGTTGTCTGATTGCTATGGTCTGTGAGACTCTTGCCCCCAGGCAACTGAACCATAGGTTATCATGGGTCTTATTACCATTTTATACAACCACATGTTCATCTTTGGGTTAAGTCCCCAGCTTTTTCCACAAAGTCTGCGACATCTCCCGAGGGCAATTTTTGCCTTCTGAACAAGTTTGTTGAGGTGTGGTCCCCAGTTCATCTTTTGGTCAAAAATGACTCCTAGATACTCAACCTCTTTTGAGAAGGGGATTTCCACTCCATTGAGCTTTGAACATCTGAGTGCCCTTAGTGCTCTTTTCTTTGAGAAGGGAACAATAACGGTCTTTTGTGGATTAACCGACAGACCTTCCTCCCTGCACCAACGTCTACGATGTTCAGTGCGTTTTGCGTCCTTTCTGAAACAAAGTCTAAGTGCTTACCTCTAACTACGATGGCTATGTCGTCTGCGTAGCCGAGGCAGTGAAACCTCTCTTTGGCCATTTTTGCCAGAAGGTCGTCGACTAGGATCGCCCAGTATAATGGTGATAGCACACCTCCTTGTGGGCAGCCCCTCCCCACCTCAGCTTCTATGGTGTCCTCGCCCAAGGTGGATCTACCTACTATACTGGGTACATTTTTAAATTCACCTGTGGATTCCACCAAAAATTTCATTTAAAAATGTAACGCATAGGATACCAATCGTTTCGCATCCAATAATAGTTGGCTTAATTCAAATGCATTTGAACTTGTTTAATAAGCAACTTCACTTTGTCACTTTCTGAAGTTTTAGTTGAACAACCCGTTATTGTGACTGGTGTGTTTTTACTATTTAAGAATTTCAGTAAAAAGCTGAAAAATGAATAATTACTCATTTCAAGAAATGGCATAAATGCATTTTCTGTATGGAAAAGCAGATGGTAACGCTCTCGAAGCGCGGATATTATATCAAGAGACGTTCCCTGACATGCAAGTTCTATGCATTCAATTTTTTATTAATGTACATAGAAGACTTTGTGAAAAAGGATTACTCAAGTGGTAGACCACGACTAGCGGATGCAGACAGCTCGCGAAAAGTATTCCCAGACGCGAGATGTCCCGAACTCGACACGAATGCCTTGGCGCGATTGTTGTTGTGTAGTTAGTTGCCTACTAACGGGCGTCTCAATATTGTTTATTACGTTAGATTATAGAAAAATCCCAAACAATTAATAATGTATTACAATGTTCGTTAAAAAAATAAATAAATAAGAAAATTAAATGACTGCATCTTTTATCAAATCATCACCAATAAAAAATATTATTAAAACTAGTTATTTATGCAAAAAAGGGTGTTAACTTAGTCTTTTTTTACGCACGGACCGCTTCGCTATATAACTTATTCAATTTTTTATTTGGGATCGATTTTTCATAGAATATATTTATATCAGAAAAAAAAAACCTAAATATATCCAATTAGCATATTAATAAAGCGCCGTGTCATACACTATGTTTGATAATAAAATTATTATAATAATAATTTGGCAAAAAATGTTTGAATTATACGGTGTTCACTTTAGGCACTAGTGTAATGTAAATTACTGGACCTTTTTGTTATACCCACCCACAGAAATCGTATAAAAACATGCCAAATTGACAAAAACATCTTTAGTGATTTATCACGTCGAAATATAATTGGAGAAAATAAAAGCTTTTCTAACCAGAACAACCATGACCGCCCTTTCTGGCTGATTCTCGTGGGGCCAGAGGGGGCAGTCATGGTTAGTTCTAGTTAGTTAAAGCGGTTTTTTATTTTCCCCAATTGTATTTTAGGCGTGATAAATCACTAAAAGTATACCTAAAAATTGAAAATAAAACCATTCCTCTCCCATCAATACCTTCGCCCGACTTCGACTGATGTCGTAAATCGTTCGTGTTTGGGAATACTTTTCGCGAGCTGTCTGCATCCGCTAGCACTCGAACTGTCGAAGCTGAAGAGAGTTCTTGAAATAGTCGCACGTAATCCAGGGATAAGCACTAGAACGCTAGCTACGCAAGTAGGCATGTCAAAGAGCTCGGTTTTAGAAATTTTGCATGAACAGTGTCTCTACCCATACCACATTCAAAGTGTTCAGCCTCTAAAACCCGAAGATTTTGAACCCAGGATGCAATCTGTCGATGGCTAAGACAAAAATGGCACCGAGATCCCGACATTATAGGTAAAATATTTTTTACTGATGAGGCCGGATTTACTAGAGACGGAATTATCAATTTCCATTATAACCACGTATGGGCAGACGAAAACCCACATGCGATTTTTTAATCAAGGCACCAAGAAAAATTTTCCATTAATGTCTGGGCGGAAATATTTGGGAACTATCTGTAGATCCTAATAAATTAAATAAAAACCACTTGTATGACACCATCTTCAAGGGCCTGTAGCGCCCTCTGGAAGCATTTCTGGACCTATGTTAATATGATTTTTTTTTTCATGTCTTTTTATGTAGAATCATACCTTAAAATTTTTCATCGTCATTTCCGGACACCCTGTATTATACAGCGTCTTTCAAAAAGTCTGCATCGTATTACTATTATTTATTAAAATTGATATTTCTAAAAATGTGTCAAAAGTGGTATTATCTTTCTCTCTCTTTCAGATAATCTTATAGGAAAAAGTTGTTTCTCATGCAAATTTATGTTCATGTATAAAGTCTAACCTACCGATGATGAAGTTAATTGATTTACCATTTATAGAAAATAAAAAAACTACTTTATCTAACCCACATTAACCTATTTGCTAGTAAAATACCTACTTCCCAGTAATATTTTTCCAAGAATTTTTGCCTACCTTATTTTTTTGAAAATATCAAAGTTAGTTTTTTGGAAATATACAAAGTAAGGACTGGAACATGCGTAATGCAAAAAGTGGAAAAGGTATTTTAGCTATGTATAACTTAAGTTAAAATATTTCAGTTCTAATTTTGATACTTTCAAACAACAAAGTGAGCAAAGTGAGCAAAGCGAAAATTCTTACAAAAATGAGAAGTAAATATACTAAAAATATGTTAATATGGGTTAAAGTAGATTTTTAAAGATTTTTTATTTGCTAAAAATAATGAAAAAAATAGTTTTATTTCATACTGGTAGACCTGCGATTACATTATCAATCTGAGTCCGCGGTCTTTACAGCATCACAGCCGGTAAGTGTCGCCAAGCAACACTTACCGGACTGTTTTATTTTTATAAATCAAATTAGACATTTAAAAATATGCCAACATGACATTTTCCTTCATTTGTTGACTGCTGCCACAGGAAAAAAGTGGATGCGATTTTCAGAATATTGCTATTTTTTTGATTAAATGCATAAGACGTTTGACCCAAGTCACGAATAGCGATGTCCGATAAGGCGCTCTTGATGAGTCCAAGAGGACGAAATGCTTGTATACGGTCTTCGGAATAGTCAATGAAATTGCAATGGAGCACCCGGTGCGGTGAGCTGGGTGATGCGCCCACACTTACGTCTAGGTAGTAGCGGTCACAAATTTTAGAAATGTAAAAAAGAACGCTACGTTGCCAATTTTACTAGGGTGCGTTGTAAACAGAACTTGTCAGTCTTTGCGTCTCGGGTTTGAAGGTTAAAGTTTCATATTTTGTATTACGCGGGAAAAAAAACTGTTGTTTTAGATATTGTGTTCGGTTAGTTCTCGATACTAACTTTTTATAAATAATAAAAAGGTGTGAGATAAAGTAAATGTATCTGTTAGAAATTTGGTTGTTACTAGCGTTTTCAATTTAGGAAAGATATACGAAAAATCAGGTAAGAATAAAAGATTTTCTGATGGCAAAATACCTAAAATAGTCTTAATTTGTTTTAAGATCCACATGGAAGATCCTACAAAATCTACCAGTGCTAAGCAGGGAAAAACCTATAAAAATCCTTTAAATTATAATTTTAATTGTGAATGTGGTAAAAACTTTAGTTTAAAAAAGCATTTTAATGCACACCGAAGAAAAGCTCATAATGAACCAAAAACATCAGAAAATGTGAATAATCTGCAAAAAAATTGTCCATTATGTGATTTTTCTGCTACATTTAGGGACAGTATGATAAGACATTTAAAAAATGTACATAGTATTAAGTTTATTGAAGAAAAACATACATTTGCGTCCCAAGATGTTTTTTTTTTGTGGAAAAGCAAAGTTGAGTCTGATAACCTTTCAAAATTTATTAGCAAGGGTACAAAAAGTTCATTAAACCACAAAATTACAAACTTTGATTGTCATCGATCTGGATACTATATTCCAAGAGGAAAAGGTTTGAGGACCCTAAAAACTCAAGGAAGTTGTAAAATGAATAGATATTGCCCTGCAAGGATGGTACAAAAACATTTTAGTGATGGTACATGCATTGTTTATTTTTGTGTAACACATGTAGGCCACCAAAATGAACTGAAGTACCTTTCTTTAACAAAAACAGAAAGAGAAGAGTTAGCTAAAAAAATATCATTAAAAATACCATTTGATGAAATCCTAGATCAAATCAGAGATTCAATTTATGATTGCTCATTACAAAGAATACATCTTTTAACACGAAAAGATTTGTACAATATTGAATCAGAATTTAATCTTCAATCAAAAGCTGTAAGACACAAAAATGATGCCATCAGTGTAGATGTTTGGGTTAGAGAGATGGAAGAAGAAGGAAAATGTGTCTTATTTTATAAACCCCAAGGTGTCTATAAAGAAAATTGTCCAAATTTAAAGGTAGAAGATTTTGTATTAATAATAATGACGGAAGCCCAGTTGGACTTCTTAAAAAAATATGGTAATGACTGTATTTGCTTGGATGGTACTCATGGATTGAACAGTTATGATTTTGAGTTAAATACATTATTAGTTTTGGATGAACTGAGGGAAGGATTTCCTTGTGCATTTTTAATATCCAATCGATCAGATACCCAGGTTTTGACACTTTTTTTTGAAAAAATAAGAGATTCATTACAAGAAACACTCAAACCCAGAGTGTTTATGTCAGATTTAGCAGATACCTTCTTTAATGCATGGATTAGTACTATGGGAACTCCAGAAAGAAGGTAAATTTAATTAATAAATTTTTAATTACTTTGATTACATGTTGACTATTTATTTTTAGGCTCTATTGTACTTGGCATGTGGATAGATCTTGGAGAAAAAATTTAAACAAAATTAAGTCTCAAGATACTCAGGTACGTGTGATGTAATTATTGTTCACTTTCAAATTAATTTATATAATCTCATTTTTATAGGCCCTAATTTATAAACACTTACGGACACTCTTAACAGAACGTGATCCAAATGCTTTTCACAAAATGTTGGAAGAATTTTGTGGCATTAAAGATGAAGAATGCACAGCCTTTATTAAATATTTTCAAGAGTACTATGCTTGTAATTATGAATATTGGGCTTACAGTTATCGGATGCATGCTGGCCTTAATACGAACATGCATTTAGAGAGGATGCACCGATCTATCAAGTACATTTATCTAAAAGGAAAAAATGTAAAAAGGTTAGATAAGGCCATTGCAGCAATTATGCGTTTTGTTAGAGATAAATTAATTAACAGAATCATAGGTAAGAACAATATTGTACTATTCATTTTAGTTGAGACTAGGTACTTGTAAAAAATACTTTCTACATACTAACTGATAAAATAAAGTAACATAGTAATTTTATTTTCAGTAACTAACAAGGGAAAAATTTCAAGTAAAATTGTAAATATAAGATCTAGACATCATACTATGAAAGAAATGGATCATACTAAACTTTTAACTTCAGATGATGGCTGGGAAGTCTTTTCTGAAAATTATTCAGAAGTATATTTAGTACAAAAGCAAGATACTGATTGCAAAAATTGCCAACTTGTGTGTTTGGAATGTGGTATATGCATTCATCAGTTTCAGTGCTCCTGTCTAGATTCAGCTATTAAATACAATATGTGCAAACACATACATCTGGTTGCCAGCTCAATCAAGAATATGCAAATCTCAGAAAACAAAGGTATTTATTTTTTTTTATTAAAGTAAAATTTTAAATGAAATTTTCAGAAATTTATCATTTATCAAAGAAAATATTGCATAAATAATTTAACTTAAAAATTTCTTGCAGATTTTTTCAAAAAAATTACGCCAAACAGTTTGAAGTTTGATCAGGTGATACCCTGTAAGTTAAAGCGCTGGGTCGTTAGGCGCACAACCGACTCAGACTTGGTTGGAATCCAGGCCAGACCAAAAATTTATTTATAATCTTTGGTCAGACTTTTAGGCCCAGTTTTACAAAGCAGGTTCAAATTCAGTTCTACTGAACTAAGATCAGGTCTTTGATCTTTCCATAAAATCTCAATATTGCTGTCAATGTCAAGGAATTGAAAGAAATTAAGATTTTACGGAAAGTTAAAGGCCTGACCTCAGTTCAGTAGAACTGAGTTTGAATCTGCTTTGTAAAATTGGGCCTTAGTGGTTAGCCTAACAAAAGACGGTCAAAAAGTTTAAAATGTATCGACGCTGAAGTCTCGCAAAGACCAAGGCGCCGAAACACACTTTGCCCTGTCTTATGCACCCGCAGACTTGCGGACCCCAACCAGTTGAATAATAGGGATGAAAACGACCTTTCCTGCTTGGGAGGCCTGGTCTTGGGTTGTCGTGAATAGGACATCTGTGGTTCGGAACCCACGTTAAGCTGTAGGTACCGTCTGGCTGACATTACCCAGACGTAGAACAAGGGTGTATAATAAGCCATGCGGCTGCAGTGCAGAGTTATCCCATACCCTCTAATCTACCATTTAACGCCAAACCAAATGGAAAATATGGATTTGAATAAGAGAAACAGTAAATTAAATATTCAATTGTTTTAATGGTGTACTGTTAAAAAGTAGATAGTTTTTAAAATAAGTGCTAGCAGCTTTTATTTATCACAATTTCTTTTATTTCAAATAAATTAATGTTGCTTAGATTTGTATATTGCTAATTTACTATTACTAAGGTGTAAGGACATTTTGTAGGGTATTTTTTAATAAACTATAGTAAAGTTTAAGCACAGTTGGTAGTGGTATTTGGGAACATTTTCTTGTCGTTTTGTGTATAATTATTGGGTGTAAATTTGACAAAAAAATATTTGTTTAGAATGGGTGCTCATTTAGTGTGTAATTCTTTGATCCCTTGTAATTTTTTGGTGGTAGGAAAGAGGTTTAAATAAAGGGTTTCTAAAAATATTTTTAACATACATACATGGGGGAAACAATCACAGCAGCTGAATCACATGTGTCCTTGCACATCCTATATTTTAGTCATTTTTCGATTCTATTCAAAATTTTAATATAACATACCATAGCCATATCATGAACAGTTTTGGTAATATAAACAAATAAAAATGGCATTTTTTTTACTTTGACGCGTTGTTGTGCCGAAACTGTTTAGAGTAAATTAAGTTTTATATAACTTTCACTGCCTGTCAACTGAGGAATCTTGGTTTGGACTGTGTCAAAGTGGAATTGTTTACCAACGTTTCGCCAGCGATTGCATGAAGCATCTTTAAGGTTCTTGACTCTGTAAGACTCAGTATTCCAGTCTTGCAGAGTAAATATTTCTGAGGATGCCTTGTCCAATCGATGGCAAAACGTCGGTAAACCATTAAAGTTTGACTTGATCCAAACGGAAGAACCAAGATTCCTAAAAAAATAAGTTTTATTTTTCTATCTTGGTTTTTAAGGCATTGGTACCAATAATAATAGTTGGTACCAAGGTGATTCCGAATGGTACCGTCATGCCATGATACCACACTGCTTGTGATGAGTATTATCCGATAGCTTTAAAATAAGCCAAGATAGAAAAGTGAAACTATTTCTACTGTTATCTTATCTTAAACCCTTTGAGCATAGTAATATGTCGAAGTAGTAAAAACGCCATTTTTTACTTGTATATGTAACACCAAACTATAAGTAATTCACCCATGTCATGTTAGATCAAAAAAGAAAAAATCCACAATTAGAATAATATATAGGATGTCCCTTACAAAGTAATCATGATTTCAGTGACACCAAAGACAATTATAGTTTCATAATTGTCTTTGGTGACACTCTTTTGGCCAACAACCAATATTTTTAAAAACACTTTTTAAATTATGCCAATTTTGTAACAAAAACACTTGTATTTAAAATTCTTCATGTCTAAAAAATATTTTAAGATATTAGTAAATTACTCTAAAATGACTCTCTGTATAATATAATAAAATTATATCATCATAATTATTTTCTATTTTTTAGGGACTGCAGATGAAACTGATAATTGTCTGGTAATAGATGAAACTCCAAACGAACACAATGAAATAGCTGTCCATGAATTATCTAAAAATAAACCTTCTTGCCAAGACATCAACATACGTAAGGAGAAATTACAAAATTCGCTTCTTAAAACTTTAAGTACAGTAACAAATTTAGAAGAAATTGAAGTGCTGGAAAAAATATTTTCTCAAGTGGCCCCATCACTAGCAGCCGTTAGAGAAAAAACAATACCATCATTCCAAATAAAACAGAATTTTGTTCCCAATAAAAACATAGTTCATCAGAGATTTTACTCCACAAAAAAGAAAAGATCCAAGAAACCTGGAAGAAAGTTTTCAAGAAATACTTCGATTGATATAAACCAGAATGCATTTATGCTGGTTAGAGGAGACCAAAATACCAATAGTGACAAGTAATTTAAATAGTTTTGCCAGCTTTACAACTTGCCCAGGAAGGACATCTAGATATTCTGGCGCATTCGCCAATTTATGAATACATAAAGCCGTTAGGTTGGATGGAAATTCCACATAACCGGCTGATGTGGTATCTTTAAGAATTTTCTTCTTATCACACAATTAAAAAACCTCGTTTTTTAAGAACAAGTTCGTAAATTCATAAGCAACAAAATAATAGAATGATCTTGACTGTAATTCCGGAGGAAGGACGGGTGGCAACCCTAGTTTGCAGTTCTCTCCATTAAAGAAAGAATACACATTTTGACTGAGGAGAATGACCCCAAGCCAATATTGTATAAGTCGCAGTATACTGAAAAAGTAAATAGAATGCTTGCATAAGCACTGCAAAAGCAAAAATTGTAGATACCGTTGGTAGATACATTTTTTTAAAAGAAAAATACTTTTTGATAGTCTTCCTGAGAGAACATCAACATGTTTTTTAAAAGTCAAGCAAGGATCTAGACTCACTCCCAAAAACTTTCTGTACTCAGCATTTTCCTCAGGGATCCTGCCTATCCCCTATGTCCAGAATAAATAAATAAACGCGATTATTTAAATATGTATTACATAAATAATAAATATATAAATACATATTATTATTAATATTATTATTATTATTATTATTATTATTATTATTAATATTGTATTTACTGTGTTTCAAAATAATATCTGGAAAAAAGAATTTGATTTTCTATGATAAATGAATGTAAGTATTTTGGAAATGTTGAAAATGCATCTTATTTACTATTTATAGAGTAGGTACACTTGAAAGGGTGAGATATGACCTACAAAGTTCTCCACAAACACCGGTATATAGGAAAAACCTATGTGCCGATCTCTAACCCTATTCCATATGCAGATGTATATAAAAATTACCCTTAAACAAGGTAAACTTCATGGAGTTTATTTTATTATTATATAGTTTATTTAAATTAACCTATTTTTTTTGTAATTGTTTAGAAAGTTGCGGCGATTTTGACCAAATTTGGTATGTGGGGTTTTTTTGGGGCGCTGATCACGAATCTGAATTTTTTCGGAAACGTTTCGATCTCGAGATATTCGTCATCAAAGGTGAAATTCAAACTATCCTTATTTTTACTATATTCCCCCTTCTTTTTGCATAAAATGCCAGAATATAACACTAAATTGACACAATAATATTTCATTTAAGATTAAAAAAGCCTTTTTAAAACATGAGTTTTTATTGAATTTGTGCCTTTCTTTATTAATATAAAAGGTTTACTTTTAATCAAGTCGCATGTCTAAACATTCATTCACATAGGTGTATGCATGGTTGCAGCGTTTTAGGAGTAAAATATTTGGAATTTAATGAAAAAATCGTGTAAAGTAACTGAGAAACAGGTTTTTAAAAGATGTTCATAAAATATTGTGTGCCCAAATAGTGTTATATCAAGAATTTTGTGCAAAAAGAAGGCAAGGAATATAGTGAAAGATAGTTTGAATTTCAACTTTGATGATGAATATCTCGAGAACGAAACGTTTCCGAAAAAAAAATTATCTTAAATTCGTGATAAGCGCCCGAAAAAACCCCCGCATACCAAATTTCGTCAAAATCGGAGTTGCCGCAACATTCTAGGCAATTACCTACCTTTTCTTTTTTATTATATAATGTATCTTAAATTATTGTAAATATTCTTATTGACTGATTATGGAATGCAAATAAAGATATTTCTGTCGCAGAACGCGTTTTATTGAAAGGTTTTTACAAAAACTATTAAAAAGGTAAACTTGGCACCAAAATTTTTACTCCCAGCCCACAGCCTATGGTAAAACAATAGACATTTGCTATTGCTGTTCTTTAACATTTCTAAATTGCATTTGCCCTTGTTTACTTTAAACATTTTTCGCATAATATGTATAGGTACAAAAATATATTTAGTTTATTTTTGCCTAAAATTTGTATGTTTAATTAAACTCGTGAAAATTCTTTAATTCACATATAGATTCGCTCGTGGACTATTTCTGATTCTCATTGTCTAAATAAGATTATCAAAAAGTGACAGAAAAATAATTTTAAACAACGGTTTCGTATGCCCTATTTATTTTTTTGTCAGTCAGTCAGATTAAAGAAATACAGTACAATTTGGCAATGTCGCATTAACCTCCCCTGCCGTACGTCACGTCCCCACTACTATTTAAATTTGTGACCGCTACTACCTAGACGTAAGTATATATATATATATTAAAATTTAACAGGCAGTTCAAGGTTGGAGGCGCCCGAAATTGGCAAATTAGTTGAATACATTTTTCGCTAAGATTTTCTAACACGTTTTAATTGTAAATTGAGTAAAAGTAAGTATAGGTGATTTACAAGGTTTTAATTGTGACTGACTGATGGGACTAATTAGTGTAAAAATAACGATTATAACATGGAAAGGATTTTCTTTATGTATGTCTTATGCAAATACTATAAATTCCACCATGTTTATCAAGTGATGGGGCATTGGTGAACATAAATTGAATGTGTAAATATTAAAATGTTTAAACATGAACTCCTCTTTTAATTTTAAATAAACAAATAAAATAATTTAATCTATTGAGAAGTTTAAGATAAACTCATAGATGAGTCGATGTGACAATCGGTTATTTTAAGAACATGCGTAAAAGTTCTTATTTACCTTGTGATAAACAAGAGCAAATACTTTAACAAAAATACAAATTTTGCATATTTCTAGAATAAAGCAAATGAGTTCATCTGGATGCACGAACAATATTTTATTTTTTAAACCCCTTATGCCGTTATCCACATTTTTGAATCCAATGAGAAGCTGTAACATTCTGAATTATGTTCGTTAATATTAAATTTTTAATTCTTTTAAATCTTGGAACAGTCTACAAAGGCTTAAAGTCTAAGTACTGGTTACCGTACTTAGTGAAAACTCCGCAGGCAGCGAATTTCATTGTCTAGACACTCTAGGGATGAAGAAACGAACAAATTGAGAAGTTCACAGCCGCTTCAGGTAAACTGATAAGGAAGGCATGGAAGCTGCCAAAGGATAAATTAGGTATATTGGCTAATTTTTCGAAGCAGAAGCTGTAAGATTACATATAAGAGAGGAATAGGTTCTAGGAGTAGGAAATAAAAGTCAAACGGCTCTTTTTTGGATAAAACCAAGAACTCTAAGAGTTGTAGCAAATGTCATTCGCCAAATGGTCATATTTCAAGCACTTCTAATTGGAATACACACAGTGTATTATAAATTAAGGACATAGCCCCGACAAAATAACAAAAAATAACCGATTTTCTAAATGTGATAGTTATATTTAAAATGCAAGAGTTCCTATGCAAATTTAAAATACATATTGTTTTTTAGAATCCCTTATGAATGTAATAAATTTCATATAGGTAAAACTTTCAGACCATTATCAAAAAACACAGAATTCCACAAATCAAAAATCTGTCATTCGCATTTGACAATCACCAAATAAACTAAAACCTTTCTAATTCGACGCGAAATGCAAATCTGTGAAAGGCGTTTTGAAAATTTTTTTCTGCCAATAAAAATAGCAATTGTTGTTAACAATTTAACGAAGAAAAAAACTTTTTTCATTTTTGATCATAACCTAAAAACCTTAGAGATAGCGGAAATTGCAAAAAAGATCCTTGAAGAGGAGGAAAGCTCCGATAAAAAATGCCGTTATTTATTTAACGCTGAAAATGGGCCTCCGTGCGACGTTTTTGGTTTGTTTCCGCGTCAAAACCCAGTGCGTCACACTAAATAATTTTTTTTGGGTATTAATTATTTATTGAAATTTTTTTGGTTTATTCAGAACACTTTAAAGAATTTATTCCCGTTAAAAATTTAACTTAAAGTTAATTTTTCAACAAGCTAGACTATTGTTAATTAACAAAATTGTTTCGAACTTTCGTCTTCATTGTACAATAAAAAAATGCTTAAAAATATACCTAACAAGATCACACCATAAAAGCTTAAATTTTTTTGTTTATAATAACTTTATAACTTTGACAAATTACCCTTACAACAATACCCTAAAAAATTATTTAGTGTTACGTACTCGGTTTTGACACCAAGCGCGCAAACCAAAAATGTCGTACGGAGGCCCATTTTTAGCGTTAAATTAAAATTATAAATAATAGAGATAGAACTCTGGGAGTTGGGACTTTTTTATCGAAAATTTCCTCCTCTTCAATGATCTTTTTTGCAATTTACGCTATCCCTTATTGTTTTTTAGTTATTATCAAAAATCCGAATGGCTCTTTTTATTTTGTCTTTTATTAGTAACAATTCAATTTTTATTGGCAGAAAAAATCATCAAAACGCCTTTCTCAGATATGCATTCCGCGTCGAATGGGCTAGCGCTCATATTTTTCGAAGCTTTCTAACTATTTTTCGCTGGAAACACACTTCTCAACTAGACTCATTTATTTGACTGGTTATTTGGGTCGTCACAATGGTCGGTGTATGAAACGAGAAGCATAAAATTAATTAAATAACTCAGTGTACGAAACGAGAATATTTCACGCTGATACAAGTAATTTAAGCAAAGATCGTTTAGAATCATTAAATAACGTCGAAAACCTTTTACGGCACTTTTAGATGGTGGAGTAAATTGAGAGTTGAAAACACGATTATTCGCGCCTTTAGCGGTTCTAACCTAAAAAGCTTTGTAGTTTTTCACGCATATATTCACTTTTGGAAAATCCAAAATTAGAGTGGAACCTGAAATCGATAAGTTGGACGATCAAAGGCCGCGACATTATTAATGATTTGATATGTGCTCTTTGCGATTTTTACGATATTTATTTTTAATTAAATTGACGTATGTTAAAACAACAAAATAAGTCACACCTCGCCATTGGTTAAAATACTGTGTACCAGTTCTTAAAAGACGCAAAAAGTAGATTTTACTACAATTGACAAGTGTTATCGTGCTTCTAGAATTGGTTCCGAATCACCCTGTATATTAACATATGCACATGTAATCAGAAGAACAGGAATTATTGTGTTATTAATTTACAAATGTGTTGGTATGTTGTTTAAGTTCGGTCATAAATTGCATGTCTACTGTTGCCGATCGTGTAAAAACTAAAAACATTAAACATTATAATCATCACTGTTGAAAACACTAAAAATGGTAAACAACCGTAACACTTCTAGGTAGTAATTTATGAATGGCATGCGATAATTATATCAGCATTTTAGTAACAATTTAAAATTGTCTCATTCTTGCTTTATTACTATCATTTTGTTTAAATACTTAACATGTTCACTTGATATATATATCAAATGTGGAAAGTTCAAACCGAACATGGACGTTTCGCAAGTAGAACAAAGAAAATAAATAAACCACTAAAACAGAGTGAGCCCCAGAATTTAACTGGACAAAAACGCCAAAATAGCTTAAACAGAGTACTCGACAGGTTGCCGTATGCCTAATCCTTCTTCGCTGTTCGAGGGCGCTTGATACAAGTATCGACACATTGCAAAGCTTTGTCTCACTTCTTTCACACAGTTAAGGGGTTGTCCGTTTCTGTTTGATACATTACTTTATCCCCAAGTTTGGTTTGGATTTTCCACACCTGTATATATATATATATATATATATATATATATATATATATATATATATATATATATATATATATATATATATACAGTGATCACCAGAAAGTATGCGACATATGCCAACCTCTTCACGCCTCTGAGACAGTGGCATTCTAGGATTTTCCAGAATTTGCTTCTTCATAAGTAACAGATTTTTGATGAGATTTTTTAAAACAGAGCCATTTTCCTAGAATTTTTTTAAAATTCTTGCTACTGTTGAATGGTGTACATTTTTTCTGCATGTCTAGCATTAAATATTTTGGCTGCTTGGCGCATATTAAAAGATTTATCGCCACATATTAAAACTAACTCGATTTTGTCTTGAAGAGACAATTTTTGGGGCGCCATCATTTACCCTGTGTACTTTGACAATATGGAAAATAACAAACACTTTCTTGTTAACAAAATAATACATTTGTTTCACAGCCAACTATGCAAAAAAGTAGTAAATAATTTCTTTGCCTGTTTCCTCGATTTTAAGAAGTGTAAATTTTTGGGAAAGCTTGTTATTTTAAGGATAAATACATTTTAAAAAGTTATTTAGATTTTAGTGAATAAGTTAAATATAAATATGTATAAATATTTGCATGTTAATTTAAAAGACATTTACCTAAATTTTACGCAATTTAATCATCATCATCAAATAGCAAATGGCATATTCTTCTTTGGAAAAATAAATATCAAATTCATAGTATTTTTTTGGTTTTTTGTGATAAATTATTATAACATTGAATCGATTAAACGGTAACAATTAATATTTGAAATTCCGAGTTAGGGTATTTAAAAAAATGCCTATGCGATAACTCGGGTTTCCGAAAAATACCAGTTTTTAAAATTTTCTTCGGAAAAAAGGACTTACTAAAGTAAAAAAATTGGGTACCTAATTGTCTCGAAAGTTGCCTCCTCTCTGATTTTGACCAAATTGATACAGGGGTTTTTTGAGGCGCTGATTACGAATCTGAAAAAATATTTTTTCGGCAACGTTTCGTTTTCGAGATATTCACCATCAAAGTTGAAAATCCTTATTTCTCTATTCCTCCTTCTTTTTGCACAGAATTCTTGATTTTTACACTAAATTGACACACAATATTTTACAAACACCTTTTAAAAACTTGTTTTCATATTTATTTTACACCTTCTTTCCATTTAATTGCAAACCTCCACTTTCACACGCCGGAACGTGGCCGCAACCATGTATAAACTAGGGAATCATGGCCGCCCCGCTTGAAAGTGAAGCTTCGCAATTTAATGGAAGAAAGGTGTAAAATAAATAAAAATACAAGGTTTTAAAAGGTGTTTATAAAATATTGTGTGCTACTTTAGTGTTAAAATCAAGAATTGTGTACAAAAAGAAGGGGGAATATAGTGTTTATCGTTGTGGCTTTCATCTTACCAGCTAATATTAAAGAAGTCTAAAGAGTTGATTGATGTTTTTAAATTAGGAATTAAAGAATCAATTACTGAATTTAATATAGAAAACAACCGATAATCTTTTACGTGGTTTCCTAACTACATACACATTATATAAATTCTTGCTTTGTTCAAAGTACAGTTAGTCATCTTCATTAAATTATCGTTTCTTAATTCCTTATATTTCCTACACAAACATTCTTCAATAATATTATCTTTTAAGATAGGTGGAATGACTAAGGGAAAATGCCTTTAAATTAAGTAAAACCTAATTAGTGTTTGACAAAAATATATGATAACTGGACTAGTTCCTAGTTGGATGAAATGCATATTTTGCCTAAGAAAGAAACAAAAATATCGGTTTCCGTTGTGCCTATAGTCTAAAGTTTTAGGTTCTAAATAATAGCCTATTTTTTGCTAACCTTTAATCCAAATTTCGTTTACTTTTTAAGCAGTAACTTCCCTATACCGAGAAAGAACATTTCTTACGCAGATTGAGCTTAAGGTGATCTTAAAACTGAATGTTCATTTCACCGTCCATATATAGGTAAACCTTAAAAAATTAAAATGTATTCTTGAGTTTATAATTCCCAAATGGTTTTAAAAGGGGTGGAAATTATTTTCCGTGTAAACATCTTGATGGAAATCTATGATATCTAATAGTCCAATCATTATAGATTTTTATGTAATTAATGTTAACATGATATCTGACTGTGCCATATCCTCCGGAATAACCTGTAGATTACTAAAATCAAAAATCCAACCAATTTTTTTTAAATATTTTTTTTTAAACAATAAATATTGAAAAAATGGCTTTTTTTTTCGTTTTTTTTAATATAACAAAAAGTACTGGATATATCACTTTACTCATAAAAGAACGTTTGTAGAGAATTTAAAAACCTACAAAATGGTTTTAAAAAATCCCGTTACGACCATTTTTCACCGAGAAAAGCCGGAAAAACGCTTAAAACAGACTTTTTTTCAAAAATTCGTATCTCCCTTTGTTTTCCACATTAAGGGCTGATTTTTTGGGAAATGATAGTCAATAACATATACTTTGAGTTGCCGAAAGATGAAAATTGTCGCATTAATAGTTTTTGTTCAATCGCATTATAAACAAATTAGGCCCTTATCTTGCAAGTGCCGTGAATATTAGACAAATGGTCCGATTTGAATTTTTTAAACGGCTTTTTAAAGTTGAGATTAAAAGCTACAAATTGTATATCTTACATTTTCATAAAAGTTTGGGAAACATTGGTAAAAATGCTTCTGAATCTAGCGCGTCAAGCGAAAATTCGCGACCGAGACGTGGGGCATCCAGCAGCGAAGGAGAAGCGACAGACGGGCGGTCGATGGAATTTTCGCTAGACGCGAATACGTTTCAATAAAAAGGATTTTGAACTTATTTTTAGTAACAACATAAATAATTTACTTCATCTAAAAAATTTGCTATTAAAAGTCAATGATGTGTCAAAGTCTAGCGTTCATTACAACTTTTAATTATTAAGTAAAATAAAACAAAATAAAATAATTTTAAGTTAAATTGTTATCAGTAATTTATGTTACGTAATAGTAAATATCATATTTAAATATTTTGGAGACATAGTGGAACAGTTGCGAAAACAATAACACATAAATATTTTCGACAAGGTTGCTATCAAATCGTCCCAGCATTGTTAATTTATAAATAAACATAAGAAAAGTAACTGCACGCTACAGTAAAAAAAATGAGTAAGTAAAACAATGCATTTATTCTTTTTTCGTGGGAACTTATCATGACATACTTATCTATGTTTATAACAGGATGAATGCATTTTGTGATAAGGAGCAAAATGTTTACTAATAAAGTCGCGAATAAAAAAGATCGCTTGGTTATGGTGTAACATTATTAAGTACATTTACATTAAAGTTCAAATACTGCTAACTTTAAAACTTCCGCACTTGATGAATAACATTACCACGTACTAGGTCTGTTTGTTATTCAGATATAGTGTACACTATTTTAGCCTTTTTTTACTCAGTGCTCTTATCGAAGGTGTAATTTAGGACTAGGTGGGACCAAAAAGTATAAAATAGTGTAAAATATTTCTGAATAACAAACAAACCTTGCATTACTGATTTACACAGCAAATTTTATTTGTGTTTTATAATAAATAAGTGCATTTTCCTGCAATGTGCGTGCTATTCAGCCTACGTATAGGATTTATACAGATAATTTATATTTTGTTGTAATTTTGATGTTTTGATGTGTCAACTCGAGACGAAAAGACCATCCTCTTACATCCTGATTTGTTGATTCGCGAAGAAATAGGCCTCTAATCTCGAAGAAACCAATGTTTCTTTTGCCTTGTCTGGTCTCGTCTCTTTTTTCTGGTTCCAAACATACGATCTTTTATTTTAAAACATTATAGGTATGATGCGCTTTGAGCACCACAATAATTTTTTGTCTTTAATATTACAATTAATAGGCTGATAAACTAGCACTCATGCTTTAGGCGGCGGTTACACTGGATAAGAATTCGTACGAAAATTTGTTCGTACGAATTCGTACTATTTCATTGATATGACAGTATACTACCAAACCGTTTACACTGGGTGCAGGACATTCTGTGCGATTCTGTAAGATAGTTTAGTTCTCAACACCCATATATTGGGCAATGCATCCAATATTTGAGTTATATTTTTTCGAAACATCCCCTTTATTAAAACTTCTATTACTGGAAAATAGCCGAAGTTGTTGGGTTGATAAATATTTTTTATCAAGAAATATAAATGGAAAATTCAAAAGATCATTTAAATAACTCAGTAGAGATAATACGAAATTTTTTGAATATACTAGGATGTTACAGTCCACTTTTTTACATCCTTAAAGCGATTAAAAAGCAACTACAAAAGTACTCAAACTTCCGAGAATGCATTTCACCAAAACTAAAATTGCTCTTGACATTGAGGTAAGTAAATCTCTAGTACTATTTATTTCACTCTAGAAAAAGATATGTGTACTCATTATAATATAATATGTACTTTAATATACATGTACAATTCATGATTATTAAAAGGTTGAGAAAATGTTTGGGGTGTATTTAATAAATTTTCGTGTGCGTTCTTCTCTCCAATCCGTGCTATTGTATAATTATTGAAAGTGTTGCCTGCTGCTTGGGTTGGAGATTGTTGCTGTGAATAATCTGATATTGAGCTGGATACGGGGAAAGGTGTTGCAGCAGATCAGAACTGAAAGCTTTGTGGAGCTGTTTGTTGAATGTTTGCAAGTTGAGCTAGTGTTTCATGTTCATAGTACGAATTCGTACGAAAAAATTTTCGTACAAATTCTTATCCAGTGTAACCGCCGCCTAAAGTGCATCATGATTTTTTTGTAAATAAAAGATTAAAACGTCTAAAATAGTAAAAATTTAATAAAGATGGCAATTTTGAAGTTTTTTTAGTACTTGTCATTCCGTTTTTTTTACAATTCATTGTAGATGTAAAAAATATTTAAACATATTACACATATAATAAAATGGCCTAAATTGAAACTTTGAATTTTCACAAATACGTAGGTCGCATCGAAAATGTCTGTAAACTATAAAAAATACAACTTATTTGAGAGGAAAAATTGCTTTATCGTTTTCTAAAATATTCTTTTAACTCAACATATTTATTCATTCGATAAAACCATTCAGTAAAACAGAAATGTCAAACGAACTTTTCTAACTTCAAGATGATGAGCAAGATCTTTTCGATTGCAGTCATTCCAATCCCCAAAGTACCCCGAATAATTTGATATGTTACACGAGTGTCTTCTTCTATCATTTGTCAAACAGTAGCTATATTTTCGTCAGTGACAGCAAAAATTGGCCGCCCCTAACGCAATTCGTCACTCAAAAAAACTCGTTCAGACCAAATTTCGTTAAACCAGTTGAACACACTCCCCGAACTCGGGGCTTCATTACCAAAAGCAGCTCAAAGTCTTTCACTGCACTGGTTTAAGCACAGACCACCTTTAAAATCATAATAAATCATAGCGCGAAAATTTTCGCGTGTAAGATACATTTTAACGCTAAAAGACAGATTTCAAAAATTCACGAAAAATTAACAACGACAAGTTTTGTTGCAATTGCTTATGTCAAGACTTAAAAGAATGCAGATTTTGCTTTCAGCCTACTTTGACTCATAGGTGCCTTGAGTATATTAGTTTGCAGAAATGTTCGGTGTGACCTATGTATGTTGTGACACTGTATAATAGTTACAATTAAAAAATTTCAAATGGTATAAACTTCAATCATACAAAACGCAGATTCCAACCTAAGAACCCAGAATATTCATTTAAATGTGACTTACCTGTAATTTGGCATCACCGAGTGGCTGAGATATCGAAAGCGAAGAGGAACTCTGAGCGCCATCCAACTCTAAATCAGAGGATCCTGAATTTAGTGGATGAAAAACACTATCATGTGATAGGCTCAGGCCCGGGTGCATACTAGTTGAATTTCTCACTTCATGGCTAAAACAATATAAAAGTACTTGATAAAGTGAGTGAAAAAAAGAGCGTGATGGTAGAATATTGTATAAAGAATGTTATTTGAAATGATAAAGGTTCTGGTATTATGGTAATAATAATTTTAAAAAATTTCAAAGATGTTTTGGGAGGACCTGCGACTAGAAGACAGAATATTGTTAATTTGTTTACTGATTTATCTAGAGATTTTCTTAAAAGCATTCTGAGGTCTCCACTTACAGACTTTAAAAACCAGTTGATATACAGGGTGTCCCAACTCAATTTATACACTAAATAACACTGCTCCTGTACATGAAACAAAAAAAACTTAAAATAAAAAATGTGTGTTAGGTAACGCTAATTTTATTAACAGTATTGATAAAAACTCTCCCCGTGAATGCAAAGCGAATCAGCGAAAGCACTTGCAAAAATTACTAAAATTTGCGCTCAAGTGATTGGACTTATTAGAACATCACTCGACGATGACCGTACACAATTCCCTACTTCTGGAATTTACAGAAAACCACAGATAGGAACAAAATCCAAATATAAACAAAATAATGAAATAGTACGTTGTTAAATTTATTCGGAGATAAGAATCAAGAAAGAGCAGAATTTCGGGTAGGTGGGACTTGGGCACCAAATTCCATAAAGTAATAAAAAAACACTAAAATTGACTTGAGATTTCCGCATAACCCAACTTTTAGAATTATTGGCTGCAGGGGGATGCATGTTAGGGAACTTGTACGGCTCTATTGAGAGCTGCTAAAATTGGGTAATTCTTCGAAGCAGAAATAGGGAAAACTCCTACACACGAAGATCAAGACCCATACATCTTGTAGGTAAGCAAGAAGAGGAAGCTTTCGGGTAAAAATGCTACAAGTTGTAGGCATTTTCCCGGCATAGTAACAGTATTCCAAGCAGGGTCTGATTTGGAATTCAAACAGAGTATACAGATTAAAAAAAGAAATATTTTTTGCCTTAAAAGGAAAATCCAAGTTTTTTTAAAAGCTGCACTGGCTATGTATAGTTGGATCAGTATAAGAATGAAAATTAGGTGCTCTTTGAGAAAAAAAACGAAAAAAGTAGCTAAAAAGGTTTGATTTGAACTGGCGGCTTTGCTTTTTATATGGACTATTTTTACAGACTCGTACGGGGAGCGGCACATTATAAAAAGCAAAGGCGGCCAGTTTAAATCAAACCTTTTTAGCTACTTTTTATGTTTTTTTTTTTTATCTTAAAGAGCACCGAATTTTTATTCTTATACTGATCCAACTTGATGTAATGTGATTATGCCGATTAAAGTTATTTTCAAAATACCACCCATAAAAAGATCTTCTATTCTTTAGAAGTAAAAAATTTAAATTGGCAGAATTTTGCACCGACAGCGAACATGATTGTATCTTAAGAAAATAAACATGACAATATATTGTCATTTATAAGATCTACCCTTTCATAAATCTAACAGTTTTTAATAATTGAGTCATAAACAGAAAAGAGTTTTTACCTTCTGGGGGTTTCTTCGTCCGTAGAAAGTTCCCCTGTTGACCTGCTACGAGAACCATCTACGTCCCTGTGTTCTTGGTGGTGGTGAGGGTGGGCTACTGTGTCGTCGCCCGTTTTCTGTTTTTTTCGAAACCATTTCTTCGGGTTCCAGAATTTTCTTTTTGAGACTACTGTAACAAAAAATATAGATATTAAAAATTACTTAGGAAAATAATTTAATCACATATACATATTATACATACGTCTACTGCATTACTGTAGTAAATGTAGAATAAAGTTTTAGATAGTTGCTGGTGTGGTATTTCAGTTTGACTTTTTACTGATTTTAAAGTTAATATTGCAGTATTTATAGAATCTCGATGAAGGTGATCTTAATATTCGAAACGTAAATTAAAATGTAAACAATATCCACGAAACTTCAACCGAAGAATATAGAAAAAGAGAGCCAAGAACCACCATCCAATCAGTAAGACAAAGAAATTGGCTCGTGTTAGAGTTGGCAGCTTTTTGGGGTTAGGCTGGGTTTGGTCTTTCCTTCTGGTACTTTTTTTTACCCTTTACTAGTGCTGAGGAGAAAACAGTGGCGGCTTGCCCATAAGGGCAAAATTGCTGTAGCCTCCGAAAAAAAATAAAAATAACCAATAAATCGAAAATGATAGTTTGTATTAACTTATTCAATCTAAAAAATTAATAAAAATCTTAATTTTAACAAAAAGAATCAAAAAACAAACATAATGGTTTTTTGCTAATCATTATTGGTGCATTTGTCGCTGAGAAAAGTCGGAAAAACCGCTAAAATTGATACCTTTTTAAAAAATAACTTGGATTCTTAAAGTTGGAAAGCTGATTACTTTAAGGGTAGAAAGACATGCAGAGTTGATGAGTCCATGCAAGAAAAGATTAATGGCAGCAGTGGAGGCTCGTGGGTTAAAAAGTAAGGGGTTGCAATTCTAATGGTTCTTTAAAAAAATAAATAAATTACCACAATTAATGAAAATAAATGGACATACAAAAACGTGGCTGTGTGGCACACAGCCACGCACACAGCCACGTATGTTTTTTATAGAGCTCAGCATTAAATGTTCTGGTAAAATTCCTTTTTATACTACTTGTACAAATTGTTCTATTTTTAAATGAGGAATTGGCCTCCCAAGTCTTTTTATTTCCGCTTTATCAGCTAAAGATCGGCCACCAAACGGCTCTGCAATTAAACTTTGCACCGAATTCATTTTGAACACCCAAAAGATTTCTAAAAAATGCAATTAGGCACCGCGCGATAACGAAAATAACCAATTATTCTGTAATAAATTGTAAATCAACCTGCCAGACGAACAAAGGTTTGCATTCGAACTGCAAACCTTATGACGCTTATGAGACCCAATGCCAAGATAGGCAACTCCATATACTTACGCCTACTCGTAATGAATCCAATTGGGTTTGCATTTTGATTGCAACCATCGCATCGACTTCGAGGATGAGACGCGACGCGACGCGCCATTAAGAGCATTCATCATCAGCTGATCAAGTTCAAATCGTGCTTCGACGGTAATAAACGAACAACAGACCGTGTGGTGATCACTGGCAACAATGTACGGTCGCTATGCCAACCGCAACAGACGATTATTTCTGACCAGGGTCGGCTTTAGGTATTTTTTACATATAGGTTTTTATAAATAATAAACAATAACAAGCATGTGTAACAAAAGGCTTTTTTTAATTGATTTTTGTTATTTTTATTACAGTTATACAGCGTAAGGTATGAATTTCCATTATTATTTACGTTAGCTCTTATTTTTATGGGAAACACTCAAAGGTCAATTTAATTATTTATTCCTACTTTAGAATTTAATTAAATATCTATTTTTTTACTTACAGTTAAAAAAAATGTGACGCCATCAACATTTTTTTAAAGGTACAGTGACGGAAATAAAATTTTGTACACTTAGGTTAACATTTTATGTCAATTTTGAATATTTTGGTAAACTCGGCTTTTTTACCTTTTTCTCACCTTAATTAATATTCAATAAAATACATGACTCCAAAATAAATATATAGTTTATTTTATTCAAATATTAAAGAAAAAACACTGTCTTAATATTTCAAAGCGGCACCATTTTTTTCCACTAATAAGTTTAAACGTGTGGGCATTGATGCAATCAGCATTTGTGCATGGTGAACATTGTAATTATTCCAGGTTTCTTCAATTTTATTCCACAAATCATCACTGTTTTGTGGATGAAAATCATTGTTCTTGTTAATTTCCTTTACGATATATCCCCAAACGTTTTCGATTGGATTGATATCAGGGCTTCTTGTGGGCCAAGGTAACAATTAAATGTTATTTTCCAGTAGCCAGTCCGAAATTCTCCTTGCTGTATGGACGGGGCAGTTGTCATGTTGGTATATAAAATTTTCTTGTTCAAATATATTGTTTACCGATGGCAACATAACATTTTGGAGTATGTGTATATAAGCTTGATTATTAAATCTTTCTCGAAAACGGTGGCATATGCCTAGCCCTCTGAAGACATATACCCCCATACATTAACAGAAAATCTTCCACTTGTTTTAACATGTTGGGTATATCTTTCTTCGTACCGTGTATTTTGCGGCCTATACACTCTAATCTGCCCGCTATAATAAGATTGAAAAATCTTTTTATCGGTAAATACTACCCTTTCCCAAAAATCCATACCTTGCGGTAAATATCCCAGTGCAAACCCCATTCTTTGCTCTTTATTCATATCGGTCAAAAATGGCTTTTTAGCAGCTACACTGCTTCTCAATTCCGAATTTTTCCCAATACGATTTCTTGCCGTTCTTACTGTCCCAGGAAAATTAGTTTGGTTGTGTGCTTCACAGCTGTCTGAAATGGATTGTTTCGCAAAAAATCTATCAGATCATTATCTTGATTTTCGTTTGAAATTTTTCTTCTACCACTTCCAGCCCTTCTCTCCAATGATCCTGTATTTTCCCATTTAGTTCTGAGGCTTTGAATAGTGCTTCTTGGTTTCCCAACTTGCTGATCTATTCTTCCCAGAGAAGCACCTTCTTCGAATAGAGTGATTACTCTCGCCTTCTCTAGTTCATTCATTTTCCAAAATTAAAAAAAGTAAAATAATATAATTTTGAAATGTATAACATAACAATTTGTCAAGTAAGGTATATTTCCAGGTGATCCAGGTACGCAAAAGCCAACATCACACTGGGAAAAATTAGGTGTACGAGATTTTAATTCAATATTACATACATACGGCTTACGATACATCATTTAAAAGCTCATATTTCACACAGTATGCTGCTATATTTTGGCACGATTCTGTCAAGCTATTTGAAAATGTGACCAACCATATTTTGCAATTCAATAAGGTCTTTTTCACTGAGCGACATTTTTAGTTTATTGAGAAAACTTACCTAGTTTAACGTAAGCTCTATTTTCATATTTGACATTGACATTTTATGTTTGTGTAATTTGTTTCCTTTCCATCAGGTATTTAAAAAATGCAAGTATAGAAAATTTAAAACAAATTATAACGTATTAATATAACAGCAAACTTTAAAAAAGTTTAATTATAAAAAGAGTAAAACAAATTATAAAATAATACCACGTAATAAAATAACAGAAAATTTTCATAAACTTTAAAAAAGTACATTTATAAAAAGATTAAAATTAATTATTATAAATTAATATCACGTAATAATATAAATAACAGCAAATAAACTTCAAGAAAAGTGCAATTAACAAAAAATAGACTTATATAATAATACTAGCTGCAAAACCCGGCGTTGCCCGGCTTGAAACACATCGCACGCTTAATGATTGTACAATCAATGTATCACCAAAGTAGTATTTCGCACTCTAGATACAAAAATAACCATTTTACCTGTTCGTCTGCATAGCACTGCTAAAACTATGGTTAGACTTTGTTGATCCTATATTTTGTTTCCTGAAAACTAATTTTTGTATTTTACTTATAGTATTAATAGTAGTCGAAAAATCATATTATAAATGGGCTTGCCATACATCCGGATTTATTAACCATGTCCGGAGTTTTGTCAGGACTCGTAAATGCGTCCGGATTTTGAATATTTGCGAGCACTGCAGCGCAGCCAGTCGCAGCGCGTTGCCTGTATTTTGTTCAGTAAGTAGTTTTACTTTTAGTTTGTCTAATTTCTACAACCATTTCAGTTAGGTAAAATAGCAGAAAAAATTTCATGCACGCGTTTCACAATCGCTGCTATTTATCCTAGGATCTGATGGACCGTCCGGACATTACTCTAATAAATTATGGCAACCCTAATTATAAACCTTTCATAGCAAGTCGTCTATTTTTCCGACTTGTTGACAGACATAATCGTTTTCTACCACATTCATTTTCTTTATTTTTAGTCCGTCCCATCTTCAAAAGGCAAATCAAATTAACAGGCACGCTAATAATAACAAATATTTTAGTCTGCTAAAAATAGACATGAAAAATCGCTTCCCATGCCACCTGCCACCACGTCGACATCCTATGAGGGTTGCTGCGTTGCCAAGATGTTTTAAAAATTTAAAGGTTTCGTTTTTTTTTTTTAAAATTATTAATTACGAAATTTTAAAGTTTGACAAAAAACTAGGGGTTTATTTAAAATTTTGGTCCCTACATAAATTATGGGTAAAATGGTAAACAATGAGGGAAAGTATTTTAAAAAAAATAAATATTACACAATAACAAAACCAAAAGTTTTTTTTTTTAAATTGGTACTTCTCAATACCTTTCCCTCATTTGTCGATAAATTAGAATATATTTCCAAAATTTTGTTTAATTTCGTTCGTTAGTTTTGGTGCCATTCTTTAAAACAAAATAGCTTGTAAACAGCAGGTATGAATCCTCTTAAATCAATAATATTTTAGCGAAAGCAGTCAAGTTATTTTAATAATTTGGCTGTTATTTCCAGACAATATAAATACAGATGTTCAAATGAATTTAAAAAAAATGTGTAACTATATAATGAATAATATATATTTTTTTAAATTTTATTTTAAACCTTTTTTGGGGGTTGCGCAAACCTGCAAACCTAAGGAAGAGCCGCCACTGAATGGCAGCCTTTTTCTTGTAAAGAATTCTTGATCCTTGAGATTATACTTGGATTCTGAGTTAAAATTTGACACTCACGTTACTGGTTTGCTGCAAAAGTCATTTATGACCTAAAATTGTTATACAGTAATCGTGTGTTGTTGTCCAGAAAAATTAGAATACTTTTGATGAAGGCTCTGGTGTTGTCATTTTTTAATTATTTCAATTTTGTCTATTGCCCATTCCTGGATCTAAGAAATCAAGAACGAATTCAAAAAGTTCAGAGCTGTTGTTGCCGTTTTGTTTTTGGTCTCTGCTGGTTTGATCGCGTATCAGCTAAAATGGCCGAGCTGGGATGGTTGAACATGGCCAATAGGAGAAAATTACATTTTGCCAGTTTTGTCAGAACAATCATGGCCACAGGAAGACCTCCCTATTTAAGGAAAAAGCTGCATTTTAGAAGTGAGACTCATGCCCTTAATACCAGGTTCAATAATATGTTGTCCATTCCAAAGCACAACACGACTACTAGGTGCTTTGCTTATCGAGCAGCTATAGTTTATAATAGCTTGACGCAAAATATGAAATCCTGGTGTAATAAAAGCTTTAAAAAGAGGTACAGAGATGTGCTTCTTTGTATTTAGGTGCCGATGTCAGTGTTCGTATTTTTATTTTAAGGATTTTACATCTCTTTAAGTTTTAATGTGTATTTGTCTTGTTTGTTACATTGTTATTTTGTGAAAAAAACTACATTTAAATTAAATATTTATATGTTAAACCCTAATTATTAACTTTATTTGTATTAGTCAGTTTCTTTTTGTGTAATATATGGTGTTGACACTGGGTTAAATGTAAGAATAGCTAGTACCTTGTACCTAGAGCTAAATTTCGCCTAGTGCTTTCACCAAAATGCTTACAACTATGTTTTTTTTTTTTTTTTAATATTGTAAAGATAACTAATTTTCAATAAAAGACGTTTATTATTATTATTATCTTCGGGAAAATAATTACTAATAATATGTTGTTTCAACCGACTCGAGGAAGCCGGCTTTAAATATTTTGAAGAGATATTTTGGACGATCCAGGGTTTTAACTGTATACAACTTGTATATCCATGATTTCCATATAAAAATTTGGCGAAAAGTGTGAAAAACAGTTTAGAACACTACGCATCGCGCGCTATTTCGCTCTTGGGGCAGAGTAGTCTAGGTCGAAGAAAGCTAGGGGAAATGTATTACCCGTAATGTTTGAAGCCGTTTTGCAATCTTTTTGCCAAATATATATTGACATCGAAGATAATATAAGTTGTAGAATAATATATGAAGTTTAATAAATCCATTTACTATATTTAAACAGTTAATACGCTAAATCGTCCAAAATATCACTGGAAAATATTTAAACTGCGATTTTAAAAAGCTACACAACGGACAGCGTCCGCCTTTAAGCCATTAAAACAAAATTTTTCCGAATATCAGCTTTTCAACTTTAAAAGGGTTCAAATTATGCATTTTTTAAAAAGTCAAATTTAGCGTTTTTTTCCGACTTTGCTGTCCAAAAATGCACCAATAATGATTAGTAAAATACCATTTGGTTTATTTTTCGATCCTATTGACGGTATCGCGATTAAATTACAATTAAATTATTTTTTTTTTACTTTAAAAGAAAATGACTATTTTTAACATTTTTTTTTTCATATAAAAAATATAGAAAAACTAACTTTTATACGGATTAGGTTCTATGCACCTTTCTTAAAAAGATGGTACTGCTGGTTAGCTGTTAAATTTGAATTACCAAAAAAACATCTCTATAAATTGCAGGGTTTGACGATATATATCAATGGATATTATATCATGATATATATCGGATATATATCAAATAATTTTTTATGATATATATCAATACAAAAATGGTTTAAAAATTTTATATTATTAAGTATTTTTTGGCGTTTGTTACTGTATTTCTACTTCCCAAATGTAGATGGCGTTGGAGTAGAGTAAAAACATACTCCCTAATAGTAAGTTCTAATCCATAAATGGCAACACTTCTGCCAGCATTAATGGCGTCAGTCGTGTCAGAAAAATTTCGTTACGAAAGAGAAAGTTTTTTGTCTTTATTCCACTATTTTTTGCAAAAAAGTAATTGACAATGTGCAGAAACGATTTTACTTTATTATTAAGTATGTAAGAAGCATTAAATAACTTTTGTATTTATCGAATATAATACAAAATGGATATATATCAAACATTTGATATATATCGGATATATATCATAAATATTCGATATTTTTGAACCCTGATAAATTATTCTATCGTGCACACAGCTTTCTGAAACCTAAAACTTCAACTAGTCACACTGTCTAATAAAATCTCTTTACCAGAGATTTTATTTTTTATTCTGTTATAAAGACATTTCATACTCCGTTGTGTCAAAAATATGTGCTCTAAATTTATCAGTTCTTTGGCTATAAGCTTAATAGTTTTAGAATATTAAATTTTTAGCCGAACCCGGCTCCTTTCTGGCAATTCCAGAATAAATTATTTACGCTTTAATAAATACTTTGGAATTGCAAATATCTCAAATCATGAATAGAAATTGGATTATTTAAAGGTGTTTACTTAGGCAGTCATCTTTTTTTCTCGTATTAAAAAAGTAACAGGGAAGAGTTTAGAAATCTTTAGGGGGCTTTCAGTAATTACATCTTTTCTACAGGGAGCGGAGATCATTGAAAAACTTACGTCAACTTTTTTTTTAATAGAATATATATTTATTAATAATTTATTTGTTTACATTCTTTTAGTGCAAAAAAATGTTCATAGCTACACAATATTTTTTTTTTATTAAAAATAACAAAATATCTTTAAATAAATTTAGTTATTTAAAAATCATAAAGGAAATCTCAGGTTATGGGAAGGCGGGTCTGATGACATCCTACCAAATCTCACTTTATATTTATATATAAATATATATATATATATATATATATATATATATATATATATATATATATATATATATATATATATATATATATATATATATATATATATATATAAATAAATATCGTAAGAACCGTTTTCGAGATATTACGCAAAGAACGGGTTTCATACATGACAGATCAACAATGTTAATTATGCACAATTTGATTGTTAATATCTCGTTTTACAGACGAAAAAGTTCGTTTTTTTCAATAAGATAAAATATACTTTTATTAACCCTATATTTTAATTTCATTTTAGTCTTGAAAAGCCGTCTTACGAGTAAACTACCTTAAAAAGGGCAAATCGTACTCAATTTGTCCCTTTTTTCTTCGATGGGCCGTTTTCGAGAAAAATCAATGTGCCAGATAAGCAAGAGTGCTTTTATAAAGATTCCGGTAATCGCTTCGAATAAAAGAACCCTAAAAAGATCAAATAAATAATTGTTTCCTCCCTTATTAATAAAAGATGTTTCACAAAAACTTGAAGCTCAGCTAAACTTCACAAGGCAAAAAAAATACGTATAAAATAGTTACGGACCGCTGGATGTTTCCGACTCAAATTACTATTGTAATGTAGACATTGGTTATGTAAACCCGTGTTGTACTAACAACTAATTCACTAAAAATTGGATTTTGCTTAATGATTATGATTCATAAGTTTTATTTTAAGCTCCAGTAAGCGCGCCCCAGATTTGTTTCTACATCCACTAGCATTTCAATGTGAAAAATTAGATTCGTGGGCTGTCAAGCTAAATTAAATTAGCAATATACAGTGTGATTTCAAACTGAACTATCCAACCAGAACTTAACAGGGCCATATTTGTAACGTTCCTAGGGTAGAAAGATAAGGATGACCATCTCTTATGGCCGATTGGCTCAAAAAGTGGCCCCAGAATAGCATAAATTAAATAGGCGCTGGTGTAGCGGGAGGGTATATTTAAACTAGAGTCCGACCGAAACTGGTTTTCCGGACGAAACCGAAACCGAAAATTCGGCCGTGGCTTCAGTTTCGGCCGAAACCAAAATCGAAACTTACGTGGTCAAGTATAAAATTCCTTAAAATACTGAAATTTGGTGCGTTGTATCCATTATTCTGCATTAATTAGGACATGAAATGGAAACACAGTATATTAATTTGGTCGTAATCATTTATTTTAATGTTATCTTTTAGGAAAAAAACGGTCAAATGCCCTATATTAAAATTTAGTTTTTATCTTTTAGAGACTTTAATAACTAATACTAATAAATATTTTTTACCTTGAAGCTGACCGAAACCAACTTCCTCAAACCCCGGGTTTCTGGTTTCTTTGGCAAAAAGTTTCAGCCAATTTTGGCCGAAACCGAAAAGGCCGCCGAAACTCGGGCGAAACCGAACTTTCGGTCGGACACTAATGTACACTAATGAACTTGTAGTCCAGTCATATTAGACCTAAAAATAGTAGTGAATCTACAAATTTGCATAGAGCTAAAAATTGAAAGGAATGTTCGAAGCACCATTATATCTGAAATCTGTGTGCAAATTAATGTGCTGAAGTTTTTAAAAAGAGTAACTCAACTTCGCTAAAGTTATGACCAACAAAATTATCTTTCTTCTTTCTATGTACGAAGCTTCTAAAAAAACTACCTGTTTAGATAAGCTTCGATACGCATGTTTGTTTAAAAATACTCGTAATAAAAACGAGTGCAATTAGCTTGTCTTGCTTCAACCTCTGCTTCTGTTTATTAAAATCTATTTCGGGTATATTATCAAGTTCAAGTGTGGCTTGGTTATTAACTAGACTCAAAAGACTGGGGTTGGAAGTTTATCGACAATACATTGGAACCAGTCCAGACTTTACTCCCACCTGCGCCGGAAAAACTCCTCAACACATTTTTTTGCAACTGTAAAAAGGTGACGGTTTAGGTTTTTACGACCGGATGGAACAAAAAGGAAGAACAAAAAACGAAGAAAGGAAAAGCGGGGAAATATTATACGATTATGATTTTGCCGAAAAATTTTCCCCAGTTTTTTTAAAAATTACACGGCCTTCATCGTTTTTATTACTTTTTTTTATATTTATTAATTAAACAGGATCACTATAGACTGTGGAGTAGGCCAACCGGGAAAACCACATTAAGAAAAAAACACTCCTTTACATGTGGCGTAGAAATGTACGCATATTATGAACACTACAATTTTTTCAACTTTTTGAACCATTATATCTCAGAAACGGTGGCTCTTAGAGAAAAAAGTATTAAAACATTTTTTATAGATAATTTTATGTTCTAAAATTTTTGTCTAAACTAATTTTTTGATAAAACTTATCATTTTGCTGAAAAAAGCGAAAAATCCGTTTTTGCGACCTTTGATCTTGAATAATTGTTTTTCCAGCTACGGGACCAATGGGGACTTTTCATATTTTACATATAATGGTTTTCCCAACATTTCTACAAATTTTTAGCTCTATGCGAATTTTTGTAAATTTTTACCTTTGCATGTCTAAATTGACCGGATTATTCACCCGATACTCTAATAATTCGTGGCGCTGTCTTTAAAATCCACCTTAATTAGTTCCCTTTTGGCGAACACTTTTTAAAATATTCAGACGGTTCTCCTTACTTCTACCCTACATACCTCATATTAATAAAAAATAGGTGTAATTGCTATTTTGTGTATTTTTTATGTAGAGTTTAAAAGAATACGTAGGAAAGAAAATGTTTGAATCAAGAATACGAAATTACAATTTTATGAATTACTGTATTTTTTTGTAAACATCTCATTTTTTTTTTGAATGAGTATCAGTAAAAATAATTTTGTATTTATTTTTAGTAGTAACAGAATGCATATGAGAAATTTATGATTTAAAAAAGAAAATGGAAAAAGGTAATAATAAATACTTGAAAAGACAAAAAACAAAAAGTTAATATTTTGGCAAAATTTAAAAACACTATAATGAAACTTTACCCCTATACTAAACAATTTTTTCTAATTGCTTTATTAGCAAAGAATTAAAAGAATTTCTGGTTTCTGCCGAGGATATTAAATAAAGAGCTGCATAATTATACAGGGTGATTCATGAGGAAATGTCCATATTTCAGGTAGGTAGGTAGGTAGGTTTAAAGTGAGTGGGTACAACACCCTTCCACCGCGACCGATCGGTCTATTGTGGCTCACACCTTTTTATATTTCTCCACCAGGTCCTAATAAATCTGATGATCCTGTTGGGAGAGAGTCTTTCACCTCCCCGGCAACAAGGTGTCATTGCCGAGGATTGGAATCTTAGTCGTGCATTGCTGGGCAGAACACAGTATGGTTTGCCATTCATCCCCCTAATGCACATGCGGCATTCGGCGTCTTCCGCAGCGATCTTGTGCATGGATTTTTCTGCAGTGTCCCTGTACAGTCCCACTAGAGTTTTAAATGTACCCGATTGCTCCAGTAGTTTGACAGTATATAGTTGGTTCGGTGGCCTATGAAGGCCTTCGAGTGTCTGAGACCCGGAAGTCCATGCAGTACCGAAGATTTTCTTTGTTCCAAGCTGAATGAACTGCTTGGCGTTCCATAAGATATCAGGGTTCAAAAATAAACATAAAAGTCTATACAAATATGGGTCCGCAAGGCCTTCGTTTTCGAAATACTGGGTGTTAAAGTTTTTATTTAATTTTTCTATTTTTTAAATAAAATCTATGATAATGTAAATATTGAAGTAAAAACTGGTATCCGGGGGTTTTTTGGTATGACGAATTCGAACCTAATCTTAATACGGCTCTTACTTATAGGGGGTGCCATCTACACGTCTTTTTACTATTTTGAACAATTACAACTTTTTGGTACGGCCCTGTATTATATTTTTAAGTAAATTAAATAATTGTTTTGTCATTTTTACGTCAAAAAGATATACCTGTGAAAAGTTGATATGAGCAACCGTTTTCGAGATATTTGTATTTAAAAAAAATACGACGCATCTGATTTTATTACAGCAAAATTAAATTAAAAAAAACAAAATATATAATTAAACAATGTGTATTTTAATTTTCAATAAAATTATTGTTCTTAAATTATGTTCAGCAAAACATAAGTTAGGTTTAATAATTTTCCTCAAATACACAAAGAGTGCCTATGCATGTATAGTAAAAAAATAGAAAAATTAAATAAAAATTTTAACACCCTGTATTTCGGAAACAAAGGTCTTGCGGACCCATATTTGTATAGAATTTTATGTTTATTTTTGGACCCTGACTACGTACCTGAAGTATTGACATTTCCTCATGAATCACCCTGTATATTTTTACACTTTATTATTATTTGACCCGGAAGTAGCAAAAACGATTTGGGTAAAATTTTACTTATCGGACATGACGCCGAATAAAGGTTTTTTGAACTCCGCTTTGCGTCGTTTAGTTACTGGCAATTCCATATAAAGAGTTCGCAACTTATTCTGCAAGAAGCCCATCCTAGGGAAAAACCGACAATATCATTATTTGTATTTTTAAAATATCGACTAAACTTTACATTACTATTAAAATACATGAGATAAAATGTAAATTGACCAATGGTTTTAATAATTTTACATACCAGTATATTTTCTATGACCAATACACATTTGCCCCAAATAAAACTAAGCACAAAAAATAGCGTTTCGTACCAAACTACTTTCTACACCTACCAGTATACAACTAAATTTAAAATGACAAAGGTAGCAACAATTTAATTTAATTAATTGTATGCCTACGAAGGCCTGGTTAACATCATTTAGACATGACACAGGTACCGTTTGTTGGGGCAAACAAAGTAAAAACAAGTATTTTAATCCTTAAAACATGCCGTACCCATCAACAAGTCCGCATTAAATATGATTTTTAGTTTAATTAAAGTAATTTAAATTCAGCATTATTTTGCGATTTACTTGCAATGAAAAAGCCATAAACAGAAGTTTGTTTTGATGTAATTTTATATATCTGTCTACAAAGTTTAAGAAAGGGCCCCTTGCATTAAATTTATATAATTTAATTTGAAAACACGCCAAATCTCTTCCTTTGCCTATCAAAGAACCATATTTTAAACATCTTTTTTTCAGAAAAAAAATATTTTCGGCGTAATTACGATTTAAAGTTCGCCTCTGGCCCTTTAAATTTGTCGCCAAACCAAAAAGCGGAGTGACGACACAAGGGTGTTTTTTAGTTTCGTATATGGTACATTCCACAATAATTCGTTGATTTCTCGACCGCAATAAAATTTAAATGACAGCCCTCAGTGGAAAACCCAGCCATAAATAAATTGCCTGACAAATGTTTGTTGTGTAGGCACCGCAACTTTTAAAAGGGTACAGGTCCTGATTACCTACTAATATCAATAGTTTAGGTTAGCTATTTTGGATGCTCAATAACACACACGAAAATACCTTGACAAACTCCAAACGACTAATGAACTAAGATGAAAAGACTGCTTTATATTGAACACCTGCAAATTGCCTTTAACCTACATAATATACCAAAAAGTAGATACAATAATAAATAAAGGAAATTTTAAATCCGGACCTACATGCGGGTACCCAAATTTTATTGAGTTTTACAACTAACAGTAGCAGGTAAAACGAGAAATCAACGAATTATTGTAGAATGTACAGGGTCTTTGATTATATTTACGTGGCTTCTGGAGCCTTTTTTTTGAAGACAGAAAAAAATGTTTTATATAAAAATTGTAGGCTTTTTCCATATTATCTTTTGAAATCATCAGTAAAAAAATATCGCAATAAAAAAATGGAAAAATATGGGCAACTTCAACTTTTTTAAATGAAACACCCTGTATATTATGCGCTACAATAAAATATCTTTTTTTCTGATTTCAAATATATATACATTGATGATATTTGGATGAACCATTTTTGAAATATTTAAGCTTAAAATATAAATAAATTGAAAAAAAAATCATATTAGTATCAAGAAAGCTATGAGCACAATAAAATTGTTTTAATAAATTTGACGTATTGATATTGTAAAAAGTTGAAATTTATCATTTTAACCATTAAAAGTAGTTTGTATTGCTTTTTTGTCGACGGGCTATTCAGAAGAAATCAGAAAAAATCGCTATTATGCGTCTTTTTTATGGTAACAACAATAATGTGACGACAGTGCAAAGGCAGTGCAAAGGGAATATTACTTATTAGTCTTATTATGTACATTCTTAACAACGGGTACCATCTATAGATACTATTAAATACATAGTAAGAAAGTTTATTGAACGAAAAAGCTTTAAAATGAAGAAAAGGACTGCAGCACGAAATGAAAACAAAGTTTTGGATTACCATGTTTTTTCAGGATAATTATTATACTTTTTCTATTGTACTAGCACTAACTACTTTTAATAATTTTGGAAAATTCTAAAATATCAATCTCGGAACTTAATAAAACAGATTATAAAATTTATTTAAACTTAAAATTTTACAAATTTTATCCTCATAAATTTATGTCCGTTCAGAATCTTCCTGAACAAAACATGCAGGACTGACCTAAGTATGCATTGTAAATAGCTAGGTTTATGCAGCAGGATCCAAAGTTTTTAAATAAAATTCTATTCACTGACAAGTCTTCCTTTACTTTAGCAAGAATGTTTAATCACAAAAATAAACATTATTGGTTCAGAGAAAACCCTCACCAAATTCAGCAACATAACAATTTTATTGTTTCCATGGCTTTCTTGATACTAATATGATTTTTTTTTAATTTATTAATAATTTAACCTAAAATATCTCAAAAATGGTTTATCCAAACATCATCAATGTATATATATATATATATATATATTGAAATCAGAAAAAAAAAGATCTTTCGTTGTAGCGCATAATATACAGGGTGTTTTATTTAAAAAAGTTGAAGTTGCCTATATTTTTCCATTTTTTTATTGCGATATTTTTTTACTGATAATTTTAAAAGATAATATGGAAAAAATCCTACAATTTTTATATAAAACATTTTTTTCTGTCTTCAAAAATAAAGGCCTCAGAAGCCACGTAAATATAATCAAAGACCCTGTACTGTACTTCAGAAATTTTCCTAAAATATTCTAGTTTTGTACAGTGAATTATTTAATCAATTGTATGCTTCTCGTTTCGTACAACGACCATGATGACGACCCAAATAAACCAACCAAATAAATACCATATTGAAAATTATTATATTTTTGTTAATAACTTCTACGTAAGGATAAGTTAGACAAGTTCAAAAACCCTTAGTTCTGGTCGGTCATGGTTAGTTCTGGTTAGTTAAAGGAGCTTTTTATTTTCCCACATTATATTTCAGACGTGATAAATCACTAAAAGTAGGAACAGTAAACTTTTCCGTTTAGGCCGCAATTCTGTCAAAGCTTTATCAAACGTAGGGATAATTTAGACAAATTAAAAAGCCCTCAGTTTTGGTTGGTCATGGTTAGATCTGGTTATTTAAAGCGGCTTTCGATTTTCTTTAACTATATTTAAGACATAATAAATAACTAAAAGTAGGAACAGTAAACTTTTCCGTTTAGGTAGATAGTTAAAACAAATAATTTAAGATTATTTTAATATTACTAAAATCCAAATAAATATTTTATATTTCTGCATCTTATATGTAAACAATAAATATTTTAATATTTAGTTATGAAATTAGTTTTATTTATTTTACTATATTTTATGAACCATAAGAGACAGGAAGCTACCTCAGTTTTTGGTGTACGAAACGAGATGTCGAAAACTGAATAATTAATTTTGTGTACGAAATAAGAATATTTGGGGAAAATTTTTGAGGTATACGAAACGCAAGTGTACAAAACCAGAACAAATCGACACAAGGGTTGGCGAGTTCCAATATCAGTTTTTTTTTCTTTAGTAATTTGTTTTACTTAGAGCAATAGGAAAAAATCCATCGCGTTAATTTATTCTGATTTAAGATAAATCGGTTTAATGTCAATTAAATATTCAACATAATAAATGTAAAGGGCAATTACACCGCCAAAATCGATCACAATTACAAAAAAAACATTTCAACCAAAACAGGTTAAAGCTCTAAAAACTGTTCATATAATATAGCCCCTTTCGCCTCTGTCGATTGATGTTATACGTGTAGTTAGCTCCTTGTGACGTAAATACCTTTCTCGCGGCAATGTTTTATCTCTGAATATTAAATGATTGTACTTCTGTTATACAACTTCGTATAAAAAAAATATTTGGCAAAAGCGTTATTTGGGTATAAAGGGCTATTTTTAGCCAATAAAAAAATATGTGCGAGGGGCCAATCTTTGTGGCGAATTCATTTATTAAAATATCTTTTTGGGTTAGTCTCCAGACGTTTTAATCCAGGTCCCAGGATTAAGGCTTAAATAACCGGTTATTTAAATCAGCTTTTTCCAACCTTTTTTCTAGGCGTACCACTTGGCAAGACGTAAATCTTCCGCGTAGCGCTTAGGGGTGGGAATGTCATTAACGTCATATGGAATTTAAAAGGCTGATTAACGTCTGAAGTTTTTATAGCATTCAATTTTTTGCAGTTTTAATTTTACTTAACATTATAAAACATGAAGAGCCTTGCACCACATACTAAAAAATTAAAAATGGTAATGAGAGCACTGAGCTTGGCAATTGAACAATACCTGCTTTAATACTGCTCAGTTTTAAACAAAGAATATTTTCCACACTTTTGGGCCTATTCCGATACTAATTCTTAATATACACAAGTAAAGAAAATCCTGTCTCATATAAGATAGTCGACGAAAAAAGCAATGAAAGTTTAACTGCCTTCAAACCCAAAAGTCCAGGAGAGCCATTTTTAAAAAAGTTTGCTTCAATTCCGAGTCACAGTTAAGTTTTACAAACTGCCCTTTTTTACCAATAAAGTTTTTAGGCAGCTTTTCGATGTCAGCAAGGTAGGCTTTGATCTAGGAATAATTACTGAGTTCTTCAGATAAGTATTCATTGTCTGTTGGGATCAAACCAAGACAGTGGGTTTTGATAACTGTCAGAAGTTCAGGTCTTTGCTTATTATTTTTCTCAATAAAATTTTCAAGCGTTGGAAACAACAGGCATACCTTTTTTTCCGCTTCATTAAACTTAATGAGTCAAAAAATAAAAAATCCAGCTCTAATAAGTTAAATTTAATGGTTTATGGGAAGTTAAATATAACTGAGAAAATTAGAAGCACATTTAAAGCTATCCTATAAATAATTTTTGCAAAAATCTGAAAACTCTGGGTTGAATATTTGATAATTGGCAGCACAGGTCGCGCCCAAAGTCGTTCAAATAGGTTTTTGTTCGACGCCGAGTCCGGCGTATCACCACAATGGCGCATGCTTACAACAGGTTAGGAAACGCCTATTTAAATAATACATGGTTACCTTTGGTTAATACTAAGGTAATTTCAGGAAACCTTAAAATCAATCATATTATTATCATAAAATAATTTTGGTTTTAATGATTGTTTAACTTATGCTATCATACTAAATTTGAGTCTCATATCAGATACGGTATTATTTTGTATAGTAACTGCCGTGATATTAATTTAAGATTTAAGAACGATCCTTGGTCTTAAATTTAGAGAAACCTGCAGAGGGAAATTATAGAAAATGGTCTTCTAACCATTGCTGCAGGGTATATACAGGAATGTATATTGTTTTTCTATAAAAAAAGACCTTTATTTAGATGTAAATGTATACTTTTTGATAGTTGTAAACTATTAGCTAGTTTGCTTTTAATTTTTTTTAACACAATTTCATTTTATGTATGTTTGTATGTGATTTTGAAATAAAGATTTGTTTATTATTATTATTTTTATATTATATAGGCACCTATTTTTAGTATACCTCTCGTACAAGTACCCCAATTAATTTTCCTGCTACGAACACAGGCGATAATCCCAGTCCCGATTTTAAAATATTAATTTTTCAGTATTTAATCCAAAATGTCGCCAAGAATACGTTTTACCATAACAATGGAAGTAACGTTACAATAGATAGTTTTAATGGGATTAAACAGAGGATGTAACATTGATCGCATCTATTATTAAGCGTTCATTAGGGACGGGTTTACAATTATACTTCAGGCGGAATTCAGGAATATCGAACAAAAGGTTTTTGTGTCAGCTCTATTGTACTAGTAGTATAGTTAGTTTAGTTTAGTAATGCAGTAATATTCAAATTTTCAGACCGACTTCGAATTTAGGTCCAAAAAGCACGATAACCCTTAAAAAATGGGAAATTCGAAATAGAAATATACTTTTCGCTCGCTTCTGAAATTTGGGCCACGTTTATATCAGACATGGCAAGACGCGGTGAGAATTTCTTCCTGAAGCATCAGCATAATAATTTATTTTAAGTACCAAAAATATTACTTAAAACAATTTATTTATTTATTTATTAAAAAATAAAATAGTTTTAGTCATCATAACAAATACTGACAATGGTTTTCTTCGACTTGTAAGCACATTAAATTTGTGCTCCATTTAGGGCCTTAAACATACTGCATTTTCTCGCAAACCGTAAAGAGTAATGTTTAGGCGATTTAGCAGTTTTTTAACTATGTCTAATTTAGCATGGTAAACCTGAGTTAAAAAGAAAGTCCCTAAAATAAAAAATTGTTCTGTGTCCATTACCTTAAGGTCGGCGTAAACATACACCATATGGCGACTCTACAGACAAATAACATTAATAAAGAAAAGATACTTAACACTGAAAATAAACCTAAATGTCATTTAATTACTAAAAGCACATAATCATCACATACTATGATGTGATACGCAATTCAATGCCGTGTTAAATTCACGGGCTATCGCAGATTAGATATTACAGTCGATTTAAAAACAAAAACTTTAATTTTAAATTTAATTTCGTTATGTCGACCAAGTTATTCAAAGCCAATATTCAATTTTATTCGGTAAATTATTTTTTATTATACTTACCCGAAAATACTACATTTTCAACTTTGTATAAAATAGGTACAGTAAATATGACATTTTCAGAACAGCGCACGGAATTTTTTTTCCCGATCCCTCTTTCCGTGCGCTTATACAAAAATCCATCCATGGAAACTGTTCATAACAACGATTTATTTATTAATGACATATTTTATTATTATACATTATTTTCTGTCAGTAAAATTTAAAAAATGAATTCAGATTTGGAAGAAAATCCGGATATTCCCGATATTATATTACAATAAGCGGCAGAAGTGAATGCAGATTTATTACCAGTGAAATCCAGGTTGAGATATAAACATGAATATCACATTTTTACCGAATGGCGGACTCAGAAAAGAATCGAAATTGTGAGTGACGATATTCTCTTAGTTTATTTTTCTGAAAACGCCAAATCTATAAAGTCATCCACCTTATGGAGTCGATTCTCCATGTTAAAGAATTGTTTGGCAATAAAAGGAAATACTCACAACCAATATCCAAAAACTATCGCTTTTTTGAAGCGACAAGCTGTAGGATATGTACCAAAGAAATCCAAGGTTCTTACATCGGAACAAGTAACCAAATTTTTATGTGAAGCTTTAGATGGACAATATCTACTAGCAAGAGTAATTTTAGTGTTTGGCATCTTCGGCGCATGCCGCAGAGATGATTTAATACGTTTGAGTTTAGACGATGTGGAAGATAATAGGCGTTTCCTTGTCGTGTCCTTACGAGATGAAAAAACTCACAGGTCAAGAAGTTTTACATTACCAATGAAAATTGCAAATTCAATCCCTGTACACTTTACCGTAAATACGCAGATCTCCGCCCAAAAAATATGGAAAGTAGAAGATTATTTGTTGCATACCGAAACCAAAGATGTTACGCTCAACATGTTGGGTGCCATACTATCAGTGGTATTCCAAAACTTGTTGCAAAATACTTAAAACTAAAAAATCACGAAGAATATATCGGACATGGGCTAAGGCGTTCTTCGGCTACCATGTTGCTAGAAAGCGGCGGTGATTTGCTCACTTTGAAAAGACACGGAGGATAGCTTTCTTCCAACGTAGCAGAAGGATATATAGAGAAGTCCATACAAAGAAAAAATAAAGTATCCCAAAAGTTGTCTAGGCCTTGTAACTTGGAAACTACAAAATCTGAAACAGTCAATCAAGAGAACCAAGACATACACGAACACTCCGCTTCAACATCTTTAGTTTAACAAAAAGAAATATAAAAGGGATTGAGCTTCAACAATAATACGAATTGTATAATAAATATAACCATTAATCAAAACGGTTCCGTCCAAAATTAATTTTCTTAGATTTAATTAGCTTGTAATTTTTTTTGTTAATTTGTTTTACTGTTTTAAAAATAAAAATAAATAATCGCAATTTTCTTAATTCATTTTTTGCGATGTTTTTTGTTTATTTTGTTTTCAGGTACCTAAGTATAATAAAAAATATCGTTCATTACACGTCCAGAAATGGATTTGTGTTCGGCTGCGCCTCACAACGTTCCGAATGCATTTTTCAATCGTAAGCTACGGAAAACTAAAATAAACATAAATATGAATAACGTTCGTTAACCTACACCTATGACTAACACAATCTGTTATAGTTAAGAGGTTTTACCGACCAGTATTTAAATCAAAATTACTGTAATTTGATCTTGATATTAAAAAAAAAAGGGAAACAGCCATCTTCTGTATTTTCTTTAGTGGAATCCTGAAGAACACTTAATAACATTTTCTTGAGGCAACTTTATTTATTGGTTGGTCTTTAAAAGCGCATAATTTTTTTCGACAGGTTTGAATAAAAACAATGTTCTAATCATTTTTAGTATCAACAGACTTATTTTGATTCATATGAGAAAAAAATTAGAAAAAAGAAAAAGGTTTCAATAAATACCTAAAGGACCCAAAAACAAAAAGTGAATATTACAGCAAAATAAAGCGTTTAATAATACTTTTTAATAGTCATTGGTAAAAGTGAAATACATAATTAAGTTGTCACTAATTCAAATACGTCAGTAATGTCTTAGTACCGTATCAGTTGCGTCTATAGTTGTGATGTGCGGGGTACATGTCCATCAGAGACAATTTATTATTTTAATAATAGGTATTTATTTTTTTATCGAGCAAAACAACATAAATAATTTTATTTGCAAATGCAGCAAGAGGAAATTATACCAGCTGTGCGGAATGTAAATGTTAATTTCGAGGAAATTTGGTTTCAGCAGGAGGGCTGTCCTGCTCATAACGCAAGGCCAGTTCAGGAATTTTTCACTAGGACTTTTTTTGAACGGCTTAGTTGTGGCAAAGGTACCATACCATGGCCGGCAAGGTCACCGGATTTGACTGCTCTTGACTTATTTTTGTGGGGCCAATTAATTCAACTAATTTACAAGATATCCATATGGGAGGCCTGTAAATTTAGTTGAGTTAAGGGCAAAAATATTCCACATTACTAACTCCATTACACCGGAAGTATTGTCAAATGTTAGACGGAGTTTTATAATCGGCTCGAGTATTGCAAAGCTCAGCAGGGCAATGTCTTCAAGCATTTATTAAAATGGAATGCTTTTGAGTTTATTTTTTGAGTTATTTTTTTATTATTAGGATTACTATTAAGTTCATTAATTTGTAAGAATGTTGATGAGTTTTTTTAGAATAGCAGTTATTATTTTATTTTTGGGCCTAAGTCTGATAAAAATTCAACAATCTTTTAATTACTGTTGTATTTAATACAAGAGTGATTAACATGATAGCAAAAAAAAAAAATCGTGCAATCTTACGAATAATCGTAAGATCTGGCATCACTGACTAGTGTGCGTGTGTATTGTCGCAGTCCGTCCTAATTTTCAATACCCAACCGCTGTGTTCACACGTCGTTGTTCGTGGTTGGGCCCAGTAGGATCTTTGGAACATGCGCTAGAGTCGCTGGTTATCGACAACTCTCTTGGCTAGAGGATGGAACGGGATCCGAAGCAAAGATGAACACAAGGCTTTAACTCAAGGTGTTAGCATATCGTGCTGATGAGTGAATGACATCCTGCGCCTTAAACAGGTGTCTCCAACGGTGCCTCTGAGATACAGGGCGACCTCTCACGAGTATCTAGCCTTGCTGCGGTAATGCGGGGCTCTGCCGTGGTGGACTATTACTTCCCTAGCTCCAAAATAGGAAAAAGTGACAAAGGTGCGCGACCGAAACGGATAAATCTGTTTCGAGAGGTGCCACTCAAGGTCACAAGCAGACAAAGGTGCGTCGACCGAAACAGGTGAATCCGTTTCGTAAGGTGCCCCTGAAGTCACCGGCGCCTGGTTCACGGGGAAAGGACTAATCCATCCCGAACAAACAGGTGCTTAGGAAGGGTTCCCTGAATCCAAACAGAAGGCGGACAGAAACCGCCTTTATAGGAAAAAGGGTTCCCTGGCTTTAAACAGAAAGCGGAAAGGACCGTTTTCATAGGATAAGGCCGGAGATGCGGGCTCAGAAAGAACATCTCGTTCCTGTAACAAGGACCTGGTAGCTACCCACGTCACTAGACCGGGAGAGGAGGGCATGATGAATCTAATCGTCTGCTCGTCATACTCTCCAGGAGACAGGGACACCAGAACACATCAGAACACATTGTGCTCGTGTCCGGTAGCGTAAGTAAGAGGAGATGTAAAAACTCTCTCCCAATCTGGTATCGGATTCACTAGAAGTCCGATCCTATTGGGAGAAATATTAAACGGTGTGAGCCACAATAGACTGAGCGGTCGCAGTGGAGGGCGTAAAAAGTCCACTCACTTTAAACCTACCTACCTAATTTTCAATATTAAGGGCTGATTTTTTGAGAAATGATAGTCAATAACATATACTTTGAGCTGCCGAAAGATGAAAATTGTCGCATTAATAGTTTTTATTCAATCGCACTTTAAACAAGTTAGGTCCTTATTTTGCAAATGCCGTGAATATTAGGGCAAATGGTCCAATTTGAATTTTTAAAACAGCTTTTTAAGGTTGAGATTAAAAAAGAACCTAGCGCGTCGAGCGAAAATGCGCGACCGAGACGTACTGAGTCGACCGTGGAGGGGGCCCCTCGCTCGATGCCCACAGCCCGTCCATCGCTTCTCTTTCGCTGCTGGATGCCCCCTCCACGGTCGACTCATTTTTAACAATGTTCTTCAAACTTAATGAAAAGGTGAGGTATACAATTTGTAGTTTTTAATCTCAACTTTAAAAAGCCGTTTTAAAAATTCAAATTGGACCATTTGCCTAATATTCACGGCACTTGCAAAATAAGGGCCTAATTTGTTTATGGTGCGATTGAATAAAAACTATTAACGCGACAATTTTTATCTTTCGGCAGCTCAAAGTATATGTTATTGACTATCATTTCTTAAAAAATCAGACCTTAATATTTAAAATTAACGGAGAAACGAGTTTTTGAAAAAAGGTATGTTTTAAGCGTTTTTCCGGCTTTTCTCGGTGAAAAATGGTCCGATCGGGATTTTTCAAAACCCATTTTGTAAGTTTTTAAATTCTCTACAAACGGTCTTTTATAAGTAAAGTGATATAGCCAGTACTTTTGTTATAATAAAAAAAACGAAAAAAAAGACCCTTTTTTAATAATTATTGTTTAAAAAATTACCTGTAAAAATTGGTTGGATTTTTGATTTTAGTAATCTACAGGTTAATCCAGAAGTCATGGCGCAGTCAGACATCTGTTAACATTAATTACAAAAAAAAATCTTTAATGATTGGCCTAGTGTGGCATCAGTTAGCTAGTTCCTTTTTACTTTATGAAATAGTTCTTCATGACATTATCGACCCCGACAAAAGTTCTGCGTCGATTTTTGAGCACTTTCTCGAAAATATAGAACATGTTTAATATTTGATATTGCGAAAATTTTAGTTGGAATTATTGACCGTGTAATACACAAAATAACTATTGTGTAAATTTTTGGCAAAATTATAGCAATAATTTTCGGAATAATTCTCGTATGTGTAAAACGGTTCTAAGTGAGGTCATCATATTTAGATAAACAAAATGCATGACGGTAGGCAAACACTAACCGTTCTTAGTAGCAAAAACCTCTCAAAAATACTCAACCTAATAATTTATATTATATTATAAAATATTATAATGCACTTAATTCTAAATGTCAGATTAGATAATAAAAAACAATGCATAATTATTATGTTTTAATTAGTCTTATAAAAAAGACTTGCGTGTATAGATTTGATTATATCATGGCGAAATATGCGACATTTGTTTTTAATATAAATTACGAAAGGTTTCAGCATGTCATAACTTGGTTATCGTTTCACATGAAGGTAAGATTTTGATAATTGCACATTTTACCATACTAACTGACATTGTTACTCGGAACGCCCTGAAACATAATATATTTAGGGGGTATTTTGAAGTTTGCAATCTAATTGAAACTGAGTTTCTGAGGTCATAATTGTCTTAGAATTTAAAATGCAGCCAGGATTTTATTCCTTCAGTGAACTTAAAAAAAGGTAAAAGATCATACAAAAAAAACTTATGTGAAAAAGGGACAAGTTCCTATCTAAAGATCTCGGTCTCTTAAACTACTGAGATCTACAATTAAACCAAGTTCTTTTATAACTTGGCAATTTTTTACTGATCTGTCTGTATTAATGACAAAAGAACAATAAATAATACACACACAGATTAGTGAACATCTTTTCAAGTCAAAAAAGAGTGGAAAAGCAAACTCTTTAATCAAAAACGAATTTGGTCTAATTTTAGATCTTACTACTTTAAGAGGTCAAGATATTTGGACAGAAACTTGGCCTTATTGGTTTTTGGTATGATTAAAACCTACACAAACACAGTCAAAACAAAAAAGAATCACTTTTTTTATAAACACCCTTATATGAGTACCTATAAATATCGTCAAATTATGTCTTAAACAAGTGTGAAACTTTTCGTGTGGCGGTGAAAATAGAATCGCAGACGGGTTGAAAAAAAGGTTGTACATAAAGTCGCCTGGAAATAAGACAGGTGTTTAAATTACCTTACCTTGGACCTACCATTAAACTCGCCCGCAGACAAATTCAGATCATAAAAGAGAAGTATTAAAGTCGCCTGTAAAAAATAGGGCAGCATAGCAAAATAAAGATCGAGCGTATCCATTTTCCCAGTTTATGTATGGTAAAATTGCGGGCCAAAATTCTTGGAATAAATTTAATTTGATTAAGCCATGACAGAATTGCGGCCTAAATGGAAAAGTTTACTGTTCCTACTTTTAGTGATTTATCACTTCTGAAATATAATTGGGGAAAATAAAAATCCGCTTTAACTAGCCAGAACTAACCATGACTGAACAGAACTAAGGGCTTTTGAATTTGTCTAAATTATTGTTACGTAAAAGTTATTAACATAATTATAATAATTTTTTAATATGGTATTTATTACGCGCCTCATTAATTCCATCCAGCAGGGTCGTATCTGAAGGGGGTTTTGGGGGGTTCAACCCCCACCTCCCGAAAATCCCAAAAATATTTTAACGTAATATAAAATAAAAACGACTAGTAACTAAATCTCTTTTTTCTTTTGAAGATTTTCTGAATAATATATATTTTTCTTAGTTACGGTCAACAATACGAAAAAAGTATCTGAACCACTCTATTGGTCAAAAAAAGAAATTTCTAAACTGCAAAACCACTTCTTCAGTAAAAATCAACGATAAATGAACCTACAATAGCCTGGAATCGTAAAAAATCCGTCAAGATCTGCGGGTAACGTTTTAGGTCCGTCTATACTCAAGATCAAGCTCGATATTTAACAACCGTGCAACGCTGCTCCGTGACTTTAAAAATAGGGGGTTCCCAGAGTCTTGCTAATGAATTATAGATAATAGGCTGAATATAGATCAAGAACTTAAAAATATTTTTAAAAAATCCGAAGCTATTATAAAGTCTGTAGATGACGAAGAATGCATAAAAATACCTAGAATATAGTTTCACGACAGCAGAATTGTTCTAATGTCTTTGTAGCTACAGCAGAAGAATATTTTCAAATCACAATTGCAATTCCTTTTTTTGATCACTTTATCGAAGAGCTATCTGCAAGATTTGCAAATCACGAAAAATCACTTTCATCGTTATATTGTTTAGTGCCAAATATGTGCAAAGCACACACAGTAAAAATAGATGACTTGTTATTATATTTGGAATTTTTGGACCTAGATACGTTATCTGCAGAATTACAGTTGTGGAAACAAAAATGGATTGAGTTGCCTTAAACAGAAAGACCCAAAAATGCTCTTGATGCATTATCAGCATGTAATCCATCTTTGTTTCCTAATATTCATACTTTGTTGCAAATTCTGGCTTAGGCGGCCAACTTTATAAAAAGTCAATGCCGGACACCGGACGACGACGATGACGGGGGGGTTGAAGGGTTAAGGTAAAAGGAGTAAAATTAATAAAAATCGGGTAATATTAAATCAACATTTTATAATTTAAAATCGTATTTTCACGTTGAATGACATTTTTTAACTAAATTGGGGTTCTTGTTAAGTATATCATAAAAGTTTAAAACGCCACCCGTGCTTTATTCATAAATTAATTAATTTACCGACATGCGGGACGCAAGAGATAAATTGCGGGACAATTTTATTAAATATTGCAATGCGGGATTACAACCGCCAATACGGGACCGTCTCGCAGAATGCGGGACAGTTGGCCGCCTTAATTCTGGCCACATTACCTGTATCTACAACCTCCTCGGAACGATCATTTTCATCGCTAAGACGTTTAAAAGACTATTTGCGCAATTCAACTGGTCAAGTCTAACAGGACTTGGTCTTTTAAGCGTGCATAGAAATATTAAAATTGATACTGCGAAAGTCTTAAATCGTTTTGCGAGGGAAAGAGCAAAGAAATATTCAGTTGTGATTATAATTAGTATTTTAAAAATTTCAACGTTGTTAAGTGTTTTTAGTTTAACCTGATATTTTCTTTTAGTAAAACCCATTTATAAATTTTAATTTTTTTTTAAATTCCTAATTTATCAAATGCCACTGGTCTAACCCCCTCCAAAATTTTGGTCCAGATACGGCCCTGCCATCCAATTTGGGTCAGTGCGCAGGCAACTTTATGTGTCGAATTTTAAGTCAACAGTTTATGGCTAGGCGAGTTTAAGGGTATTATTAAGATCCACTACCTGTTATCAGGCCCGAAAAAAGTATTAGCGTATTAATGGCGGATTTGGGATGTGTAACTTTTTCAGAATATTATATTTTATTTGATTTTTTCATATAACAAAAAAACTGCATTTTTAATCTTGTGTCATTTTTCTTTCGAAGTGACCTCGGAAGTGACGATATATTCATCAATTACGTGAGGCGATTTTGGCGATTTTTTTACACCCTTCCCCTTGGCGAGATTTCGTAAGATCTGGCTTGACTCCCTCCCTTCACCTAACCCTACGTGAGATTTTTTAAAATATGTATTGTTAGTGTAATTATACGTTAATCTGTGCTTGATTGCGTTGGATTTATTAAAAAAAAACCTAACTTACTTAATTTTTTTATTTAAAACTACTTAGAACGTAGTCTAGAATCACAGTAAGAAAAATGTAAAATTAATGTGTGTAGGACCAGCTTCATTTTAATAAACATGTTTTACCTACTTAATTTAACCCATTTTTCTCGCAATTTTACACTGTTTCTTGCGAAAAAAAAATCATGATATTTGCCGAGACCCTCCCTCTCCCCCACGCGAGATAAATGATAAAGGCCTAAATGCCTCACGTAAATAATGGACGCCCCCATATATGTATATACAGAATATGGATCAGTTTAGACAGACAGACTTATGACGAAATTTTTGTCATGCATATGATCAGTATCAATATCCTTAATTTATCTTATGGTTTTTTTGTATATATACAGTCTATTTTTAAAATATATCTTTCTACTAACCGCTACTTACAGTTTAGAAGTTGTGTTTTAGTAGATACTGCGCCATTAGGTGACCAACTCGCTGATCTTCGTAAACTCCTCATTATATGTATGTATGATGCACTTATTAAAACTTTACTCAAATGGAATTATTTCTTAAAAACATTTCTCAGTAAACGATCTCGTGTTTTAGGACCCATTCGCGGAAAATACACGGCTACACTAAAATTTACTTATTTTTCAAGTATCAATATCAATAGATAGTAATTAAATATTTATCAGTGCAAAATATATTCTACACGTCAGGAATTTATCTTTTTATCAAATAAGTTCAAAAGGAAAAAGTAATGTGGGTACCTTCATTACAAAGCTATCTTAATTAAGGATTACTTGCATTTAATCTTGAAAGTAATAAATATTAAGTGCCCTCTTTAAGTGTGCCTCTTTTCATTTTAGAGATGTATTGTAAAATACAAAACACCGGTAATGTAAACGGTAGTAATGGAATAAATTAGCTGAGGTTTAGTTACGTCAATAAATCTAGGATATAAATAATAGGATCTAGGATTTTCAATATTTTTATATCTAAAAAGTTAGACTTGGGACTTACATCAAATAGACTCACAGACAAAAATATTGCATATTTTATTTTGAGTTTTTTTTTGGTATATTTTTTTCCTTTTGAAATTTTTTTTATTTTTTATTGCTAAATAAGTTGTTCTAGACTATTTCAAGTTTATTAATTGTCAAGTAACTTGCATATTGAAGAGCTACAACAAATTTGTATAGAAATTAATGAAATATTCTGATTTCGCTTATAACATTTAATTAGAAAGAGAAACAATCACAGCAATAAAACATTTTTTTACGGCAACATTATAACAATTTAGTACTTAGTATTTCCTCCCCTAGCTCTAGTGATAGCCTGCATCCTTCTAGGCAAGCTTCACGTCGCGTCGCGTCTTGCGGAATTCGATTCCATTCCTCCTGTGCAGCAATTCTTAATTCTGAAATTGAGTTAGGAGCTGGATTTCTTGGTCGTATATGTGGTTTTAGGATGGCCCATAAATGTTCCATGGGATTTGCATCAGGACTCATTGGTGGCTAGTCTAGAGCCTCAACCCCAACAGCCCCAAGATATTGTATGACTGTTCCTGCGGCATGTGTACGGGCATTGTCATGCATTAACACAAAGTTATTATACCCAATGAAGACGACATAAGGAAAAACATGCTCTTCAAGGATGTTGCGTATATACCAGTCAGCATTCATTCTTATATACTCCTCAATAAGCTCCATACGACTCTCCCAACTAATGCCACCCCATAGCATAATGGAACCTCCACCAAAGCTAACATTGTGTACAAGATTACATTCTGCGAAACGTTCCCAGACCTACTGTATACTCGACCACGTTCATCTGGCTCCCATAATTGTATCCTTGTTTCATCGCTGAAAACTTTTCCCCATTGATGTTGGTTCCAGTTAACATGGGCTCTTGCAAATTGCAACCGTCTGGTTTTGTGCCGTGGAACTTTAGCAGGCCGTTTTGGATTTAAATTGACCAGGCCGCCGTTTGTATTCCCCAGTCTTCTATGCTTTACAACATAATTTTTTTTTAATTTTTCCTACACTAACCACATATACGACCAAGAAATCCAGCTCCTAACTCAATTTCAGAATTAAGAATTACTGCACAGGAGGAATGGAAGAGGAAAGGAAGCTTGCCTAGAAGGATGCAGGCTATCACTAGAGCTAAGGGAGGAAATACTAAGTACTAAATTGTTATAATGTTGCCGTAAAAAATGGTTTATTGCTGTGATTGTTTCTCTTTCTAATTAAATGTTATAAGCGAAATCAGAATATTTCATTAATTTCTATACAAATTTGTTGTAGCTCTTCAATATGGGATACCAAAATACTAAAGTTTTGTTGCAAATTAAAAAATGAAATTATTTTTTACCAACGTGTTTTTCTTGATGCCAAAAGCATCTGGTATTGTGGGTCCCATGTTTCTCTTTTTACATTTTTTTTTAAATCTGGATCCGCCATCGTAAAAGAAACTGATGATGGTTATAATATTCTTTATCTCGTTTTATACGGGATATTATAAATATTTTCTAAAACACCACATCTAGCTTTTATGCGCAAAATTATTTTTGTTTATCCTGAGACAGTCCACGAAGGCTTAAAGCCTAAGTAATAAAATATCATAGCTGGTCTTAAGTAAAGTAAGAAGAATTTTATAAACACAGGACCTAAAGATTTAAATGTTTTGGGAAAGAACAAGGAAATACCTCTGCAGGCTAAAAGTTCCACACTCTAGAGCCTTAAGTTGTAAAAGAACGAACAAAGTGGGAAGTTCGGGGTCTCTCCACCTGAACCGTAAAAGGATGCATGAAAGTGAAACCTTAAATTATTGTATTAAGAACTGCTAGAAATAAAATAAGCTAATTTCTCGGAGAAATTGCCGACGAAATACCTATAAAAAAAAGGAGAGGTTTATTACACCTGGTTGAAAGACAAAAAAAGAAAGCTTCTTTTTGTAAGAAAGTGGTGCATTAGTTAGGCAAACGGTTCTTTTTTAGATGGAATAACAATGCCTAGTTACTAGTTTTAGTTGAGGAACGCCATTTCCCAAATAGTGTTAGCTTACAAATAATTAAACTAAAACTTACGCCCTTCTTCGAAATAATGATATACCGTATTTCATAACAGTTAAAAACACAGGGACTCTCTAATAAATGAGGTTTATTTTAAGTAAATAAGACTAGGATATCAGCAAACAGCTTTCTGGAGCAGACACCATAAGAAGACGGGCAAAGACAAATCTGGAAACTTTAAATTCGAGTGTATGTATATACGTCTAGGACGTTACAAAATTTAAATTAATAAATTTATTTAAATGAAATTAATGTGGCGTAACATAAAATAATTTTAGTGGTTTTTATATTTAGGGCATCCCATGTAGCTATATGTATATGTAAGTTCTATAATCTGGTCATTTTCAATTTAGAAAAAAACTTAGTAACAAACCAGGGTTACTGACTTTTTAAACCAATAATTTTTTTATTTTCTATTTTGCTTTTCTTTTAATTTCATCTTGATAACGGTGGCCGACTTGTCACCGAATCATAGATTAGTGTTCTGAATTTTTTCTGTTTCAGGCGATCTCTATCGCTATAGACATGGTCCAGAAACGAAGTGGTTCCATTTTCTAAAAAAAAATCAAGGCGAGTAATCCCAAAAAAAGATACTTAAAATACATTTTTTGTTGTTGTAACTATGGTTACTGACTTTTTAAACCGATGCATTTTTTGTTAAGGTGTTTTTTGCAATCGAAAATGAATACAGTATGGATACCGTCACGGGTATCGGGTCTCCAAACGTTCAACCCATTCCGCATACGATAATAAAGCAACAAAAAGTATAATTATTAATTTAAATTTCTCGTTACCTTTCAGGGACGTCGCCCATTTCAGCCCAAGGGCTCAGGTATGGCGCATAAATTTCGCCCCTCTCGGCCCGAACCAAAATCTTACTTGCATTAGGGTTGAACACTTTTTATATGGATTTTTTTTCGAATTTCGAATTTGAATATCTGGAAAAAGTTGCCTTATATAAATGTTATTATTACCCCTGATTTTGGAAGTTTTAAATCAACAGCTTGAACCCCTGCTAAAGTCGTGAAAGTTCATTTTTTATGAAATGAGATTTCACGTCTCTAGCGGGGGCTCAAGCTGTTGAGCTGGAACTTCCAAAATAAGAGGTAATTTTACCCTATCTATAAGGCAACTTTGGCCAGGTATTCCAAATCGAAAACTGAAAAAAAAATTGTTCATAAAAAGTTTTCCACCCTGCCGTCCATCGCGGCCCAAGTATAGGTTTAATTAGTTTATTAAAATATGTTAGGAATCCTGAACGTGCTTATTTTATAATATGAGGGCGGTTATAAATTTTGAAATACAAAGCAAATAAATTTTAATTTACTACTAATAGGAATAATGAATGAAACTAATCAGCACATTTTCTGGCCTAGGCTCGTGTGAATTTTGTAGATAGCAGTTATTTAACGCTAATTATGTACAAGGAATACAATAAAACAAACAACCTATGTATATATATATATATATATATATATATATATATATATATATATATATATATATATATATATATATATATATATATATAACTATATCTACTTATAAGAATAATAAATAAACTAGAACTAACCAAAACTAATCAGAAAATTTTCTGGGCTCAGGTTGGTATCAAAGCCGTTTAATCGAAGAAGTCCATCAGAAGAATCTCCAGGAATTTTTAACTTATTCTTAATACACCATTACTTTGTTTCCCTGGAAGACAGTTTTCGATTAAGTTCTTTAAATTTCAACTAATTTAATTCTATGTCGAGTAGTATTTTACCCCATTGACTATAAATTTCTTTAAATTTAACAGGACTCCTTTTATTTATTTTATCTCGAATTTAACCTATTCGTTGAATATCCAACTGACTTTCTTTGCCATATCTAAATAAATATTGACTACAATACACTTTGTTGTTAAAATCCGCAATCTATTGATAAGCCATATAGTTAGCGGTGATCCTGACCTATGGACAAAAGGAACATCACTTTCCCAAGGTCGGGTTTGGTACACCGATGGTTCAAAGACAGATGATGGACTGTGTGCTTTCAGAGCGACCTACAGCTTTCCGTTAGGCAAGCAATATAGTAGTATACCAGGGGGAAATCTATGCCATCCAAGCTTGTGTTCAAGACCATGTGAGAAGGGAATATCACAACCAAAACCTACGCATTTTCTCAGACAGCCAGACTGTCCTAAAAGCATTAAGCTTCCATCGTTTTACATCAAAAATCACGATGGAGTGCCGACGGGAACAACAGGATAGAACTCCTTTGGGTTCCTGGACTCACGGGAAGAGAAAGCAATAAGAAAGCAGATTAATCAGTCAGATTCGGTTCATCTAGAAATTTAAACTACCCAGAGCCAATCCTCGGACTATCAAAACAGGTGATGAAAACAACTATAGACAGATGGTCCCAATGACAACTTTTGAATCGTTGGCATACATCACCTGGTCAACCGCAACCAAAACCTACGCACTCTCTCCGACATTCAGGCTGTCCTAAAAGCCTTAAACTCCCATCGGATCACATCAAAAATTACGATGAAGTGCCGAAGGGAACAACAGGATAGAACTCCTTTGGGTTCCTGGACTCACGGGAAGAGAAAGCAATAAGAAAGCAGATTAATCAGTCAGATTCGGTTCATCTAGAAATTTAAACTACCCAGAGCCAATCCTCGGACTATCAAAACAGGTGATGAAAACAACTATAGACAGATGGTCCCAATGACAACTTTTGAATCGTTGGCATACATCACCTGGTCAACCGCAACCAAAACCTACGCACTCTCTCCGACATTCAGGCTGTCCTAAAAGCCTTAAACTCCCATCGGATCACATCAAAAATTACGATGAAGTGCCGAAGGGAACAACAGGATAGAACTCCTTTGGGTTCCTGGACTCACGGGAAGAGAAAGCAATAAGAAAGCAGATTAATCAGTCAGATTCGGTTCATCTAGAAATTTAAACTACCCAGAGCCAATCCTCGGACTATCAAAACAGGTGATGAAAACAACTATAGACAGATGGTCCCAATGACAACTTTTGAATCGTTGGCATACATCACCTGGTCAACCGCAACCAAAACCTACGCACTCTCTCCGACATTCAGGCTGTCCTAAAAGCCTTAAACTCCCATCGGATCACATCAAAAATTACGATGAAGTGCCGAAGGGAACAACAGGATAGAACTCCTTTGGGTTCCTGGACTCACGGGAAGAGAAAGCAATAAGAAAGCAGATTAATCAGTCAGATTCGGTTCATCTAGAAATTTAAACTACCCAGAGCCAATCCTCGGACTATCAAAACAGGTGATGAAAACAACTATAGACAGATGGTCCCAATGACAACTTTTGAATCGTTGGCATACATCACCTGGTCAACCGCAACCAAAACCTACGCACTCTCTCCGACATTCAGGCTGTCCTAAAAGCCTTAAACTCCCATCGGATCACATCAAAAATTACGATGAAGTGCCGAAGGGAACAACAGGATAGAACTCCTTTGGGTTCCTGGACTCACGGGAAGAGAAAGCAATAAGAAAGCAGATTAATCAGTCAGATTCGGTTCATCTAGAAATTTAAACTACCCAGAGCCAATCCTCGGACTATCAAAACAGGTGATGAAAACAACTATAGACAGATGGTCCCAATGACAACTTTTGAATCGTTGGCATACATCACCTGGTCAACCGCAACCAAAACCTACGCACTCTCTCCGACATTCAGGCTGTCCTAAAAGCCTTAAACTCCCATCGGATCACATCAAAAATTACGATGAAGTGCCGAAGGGAACAACAGGATAGAACTCCTTTGGGTTCCTGGACTCACGGGAAGAGAAAGCAATAAGAAAGCAGATTAATCAGTCAGATTCGGTTCATCTAGAAATTTAAACTACCCAGAGCCAATCCTCGGACTATCAAAACAGGTGATGAAAACAACTATAGACAGATGGTCCCAATGACAACTTTTGAATCGTTGGCATACATCACCTGGTCAACCGCAACCAAACCTACGCACTCTCTCGACATTCAGGCTGTCCTAAAAGCCTTAAACTCCCATCGGATCACATCAAAAATTACGATGAAGTGCCGAAGGGAACAACAGGATAGAACTCCTTTGGGTTCCTGGACACACGGGAATATAAAGCAACAAGAAAGCAGATTAATTAGAAAATTTAACTGCCCAGAGCCAATCCTCGGACTATCAAAACAGGCGATGAAAACAACAATAGACAGATGGTCCCAATAACAACATCTGAATCGTTGGCATACATCACCTGGTCAATGCGAATGCAACGCTAGGCGACCCTTTTAACAAACAGCTGGGGTCTCCTTTCTGGGGCGCATTCATTTCAGACAGGTAGTAGGACTTTTGACAGGCCACTCTCATCCAAGGAACAAAAATACATAACGGTCCTACAACATGCAGGCTTTGCGGGGAGGAGAAGGAAACATACTTACACATAATATACAACTGCAATGTACTAAGGTACAGAAGACATATACTGTTCGGAAATTCCTCTTTCGCAGAACATTTTGGTAGACCTAATAAAGGGAAGGGGACTTCTATAACCAGAAAGGGGGCGAGGTAGGCATTTTTCAGGGAGTGTTAAAATCTTATTACCTAATCTATCCCGTTTTGGGGCTGAGTTGGACGACGCCTTCTTTTAGACAATCTAGTAGTCTCACCACAAGGGCTAATGTTTGGATTAATTCTACAGGTTAACGTGAAATCTGAACCAAACAGAACGGCAAGCGGTGTTCGCCAGAGGTCACCTGAGGTGTCACCCACAGGGCACAACGAAAATAAGCTATGATATTATGCATCATCCGATAATTTACTGACGTCTTAAGAAAATAAACAAATATATTTATAACGGTTCTTTATTGATTTTCGGCAGTTTGCTTGGGTTTTTTTGTTCTAATTCCATTGTAGGTTTGATTGAATGTCTTTTCAGCATTTACCTTTGTTTTTGTGGTAATAATAATATTTTATATAAATATAATTACTTTCATTTAGTGTAAATGTATGTGTTATGTAAATTTGTATCCCTTTAAAATAAAAACAATGCGTTGTGCTGTACCGGTCTTATTGTAAAAAAAATATTTTAATAGTCCCACTGTTTTGTTCATTTGATTAATGATAATAAATAAGTGACACATAAAAAACGTGTTTTATGATAAATACAGATAAATTACTTCAATCATTTTACTGTAGGAAGTGTTAATCGCCGTTAAGCTGTCTTTTGAACTTTTAACTTTTAAAGTAAAAAAATGCACAACCGGCATAGCATAAGAGATTAAAAGTCACTTTTGACCTAAGATTCATAACCGTAGATTGTAAAATATAGAATAGCATGCTCCGACCCTAACTGAAATGCATCTATAATATTTCTTAACATTATTGTTTCCAAATTATCCATTTATAACAACTAAATGAAGTAATATTAATCTTTAATATAAAATTAACATTGCAGTATATGGCAAGTTTTAATTTATGCCTTAATTTTTTGTGTGAACGTATGTCTAAAAATTTTTAATTTAGGTTTAATTAACTTATGTTTTGCTAATTTATCAGTATTTTTCCAACAAACCGATTCATTTTTGACTTTCGTTTAGGTCTTCATTCAGAAAAGTTTGAATTTTGAAAACTAAATAGGTTTTTTCGGGAAACGACCGCTGTCGGCGCGAAAAACCGGGCTTTTTTTCTAAAGACCAAAAGGGAATTCACCCTGCCATTTAAAAAAAGTGTACGACACAAACCAGTTATACATGTGACGTCAGTTCATTTTAGAATACGTGCAAGGATTTTTGTTAATGTTTTGATGATTTCCTATGGCTTAGATCCAGACTATGAAAATTATCCAGAGAATGTGCTGGCAAAATAAGTACCTGTAGAAAATTTGAGCCAATAAATCAGAGCAAGCAAGTAAGAATTAGATTTTGAGCTGTAGATCTAGGTAAACAACGCTAAGTCTACCGTAAAACCGGTAAACATGGCAACAATGTTCGCCAATTTGACGAGAAGTGGTCCTATGGGAAGAGGTCGCTAACGCCGAATATTTTAAATAAAAGTACTTTATCACAGAAGCCCTTTAGATTAGAAACGTACATTACGCCCGGCAAGATTAATGGCCAGGAGCAAGTATTTGTATAGACTAACCCTGGCGATTATCTGAACTGGATTATAATGATAATTAACATCAAAAATTTAAACCGCAAAATTAATGGTTTCATACAACCAACAATGAAATGCCGATGTTTATATTATTAATAAGGAATTATTAAAGTTGGCACCTTATTTATTTGCATATGACATAACCCTTGTTAAACTACTAAAGATAATAACACTGATACTAAATTAAACAATAAAAATAAACTGTAAAGTTTTCGTTACACTAACCACAAGTTTATTATGCCTTTTAAAAAAGTATTTGTAAAATTCTAAAGTTCTCATGGGCGGTTAGCAAAAAATATAAATCAAGTTAAATTTTACAAGTCTGCATTATTTTGATAAAAGTTATTCGAAAGTGATTTTGTTACTTTAAAAAAGTATTAAATCAAATTAATAAAAAACTACAGTAGTGGCAGAAAGTAGAGCAACTTCTTTATTTCAAACACATCTATTTTATTTAGTAAGAAAATACAATCATATTGGAAATATAATACCAATAAGACCTAAGCATTATAAATCTATCAACAACTTAACTTAATATTCTTTGTTTATATTTTTATGTACAAAAATTAATTCTGGGACGGAAAAAGTAGAGCAACTTTTTAAGAATTGATGTTTTTCTTTAGTAAAAACTGAAGTATAATTACAATTTTAGTATTTCGTAAAATATCCATCATTTTTAATAACTTCCTCACAACGGTGGCGCATAGATTGCAGTAACTTAGAAATTATTGCTGGATCCATATTAATCCAAGCTTCATGTAATGCATTGAACAATTCGTCCTTATTTTTGTAAGTTTTCCCCTTATTTTCCTATCCAAAATTTCCCATAGGTTCTCGATGGGGTTTAAATCTGGTGATTGACTTGGCCAGTCCATTACTTGAATATCTTGCTGTCTAAACCAAGCCTTTACATATTTAGAAGAATGCTTTGGATCATTGTCCTGCTGAAAAATGTGCCTAAGGGGCATTTTTCGTCTGCATATGGAACCATTTCATTTTCCAGAATATCTTTGTACATAAATATATCCATTATCCCATCAATTTTATGAAGTGGCCCCATTCCGAAACCGGAAAAGCAGCCCCACACCATAACTGATCCACCACCATGTTTTACTGTTGGACAAGTGTATCTGGGATTTAACCTTTGGTTTGCAGGACGTCGAACATATGCTATACCATCACTTTGAAATAAATTAAACTTTGATTCGTCGCTGAATATTATCCTTTTCCAGTCATTATTTGTCCAGTGCAATGAGATCGAGCAAAAAGAAGACGGGATCGTCTGTTTTTGCAGATAATAAGGGCTTTTTTTCTGGACGTCTTGCAAATAATTTGGCCTCGCATAATCTACTTCTTATTGTCCTTGAAGATATCTGAATGCCTAATTCTTCTGATAATCGCTGCTTTATTTTACTTGAACCCAAGAATGGATCACTCTGAGATATTTTCAAAATTTGTTTATCTTGATATTTATCCGTTTTTCTTGGTCTTCCTGATTTTTTCTAGGTAAAACATGTCCATGCTTCACATAACGTGAAATGATTCGCGATACTATAGATTTATGCAAACGAAACCTTTTTCCAATATTGATTTGTTTTTCACCATTTTTGTAACAGTCTATAATTCGTGTTTTTAAATCAACGGATAAAGGCCGTCCTCTAGGCATTGTAAACTTAACTTTGCTTTTAATGCAACCGGTAAACAGCTGGAATTAAACTAATATTATTCGATTTGTAAGTCCTAAAAAAATGTTGCTCTACTTTTTGCCAGGTACACAAATTCTTATCAGTTTAAAAATAAACAGAAATATTCAGAAGGTCAATTCTTATCTGATTTAAGACTACCTACTTGACCAAAAGTATTGTGGATAAATATCATTGTTATTCCTTTGTTAGTTGTCAAGAAATTTGATTTTTTAAAAAGTTGCTCTACTTTCTGCCACTACTGTATATCACACAGGGGTAATTCAAATTTTTCCATTTTTCCAAAAAAATGTTTTGCATAAGTTTGGTTCTAAATAAATTTTCTTTTTAACATATTGTTATATTTTCTTTATCTATTGTACCTTATTCTGGAGCACTTTTCAATTTTTTAGATTTACCCCGTATATCCTTTGATTTTTAATAAAAGTACTGCTGCTAATAAAATACCAAAAATTTGAGTCCAAAATGGGATTTTTTTAATTTCTGTAATTTTTGGAGTTTTTTATTTATAAATAATTTATTTTATATATTTGAATCCTAAATCACTCAAAAATTGCAGAAAAAATTCAGAAATAAAAAATTTTTAATGTTCAAATTTTTTTCCAGGGGTATAGTTTGAAAAAATCCTGAAAATTCGTTTTTTTATCATAACTCAAAAGGAATTGCATTCAGACAAAAATATTATTAACTAAATTTATGGCCTTGTAAAAATACATAATTTATGTCACATAAAAACCCTTGTAGCTTTTATAGTTTTTGTGTGATAGTGACGTTTAAAGCTAAAGAAAATAGTTAATATCTCAAAAACTATAATAGATACAGAAAATTTTATATGACATAAAATAAAGCTTTTTATATATGATATATTGCATTTGATCAATGCCGCAGAACCATAGGGAAGACTTGGGGATTCTCTCCCAAAGTAGCCCATTGTATCTACACGGCCATAATAAGAGCTATGGTAACTTACGGTTCCATAGTGTGGTGGTCCAAAACAGAACAGATCACGGTAAAACATAAGCTAGATCAAATTCAAAGAATAGCATGTTTAAACATCACAGGTGCTATAAGGTAAACACCATGGAGGTGATATTGAATCTCACCCCCCATGATATATTCGTAAGGGAAGCGGCCTTGATGACTCTAACACGCCTTCGCATGGTCGGTCTAGACCAGAGGTTCCCAAACTTATTTTGTCTAACGCCCACTTTGAAAATCAGTTATTTTGTAGCGCCCCCTTTTTTTCACCTTAAAAATCTCAATAACATATCAGTCTTGCCTGGAATTTAATTAAACCTATATTCTAAACGACACTTTCCTTACCAGAGAGAGCACTATTAATGCAACTTTACAATATTAAGATTATCTTTTATTCAAAATTATCAACATTGAGCAATTATAATTCAACTTTACAATATTAAGAGTATCGGGGTAGCGGGCGGAGTGGCGGGAGGGCGAGCGAGTGCCATGCGTGCATGCGGCGGAACGTCAAGTTTAGAGGTGGAAAGTTTGAATTTTTTTACTGAATCAATTTATTTGATTCATTCACTTGAAAAGATTCGTTCGCAACCGATTCACTTTATTATGATGCCGGTCGGACTCGGTCGGTTTTGAATTCCACAAAAAATGTGATAGTTATCTTAAATAAAGAAATTATTTGCATTTATTTCATTTTGGTATAATTATTATTTTAAAAAATATATTTGAAAAAAAACTTTCAAAAACTATAATCAATAAAACCTACAAATGTACCTTCAAATTATGTCTTTGTTCAAAAGAATAGTTAAAACAAAGAAAAAAAGTTCTTTTAATTGCCAAATAAGTATACAGTAAAGCGCAGAGGACTGCGAACATAAGACAATCCTGGAGCATTTTGGATGTACCTAAAAACGCCGCACGCATTGCTTATCGATCAATAATTTTCGGTAAACAAATTCATAAGACGCGCGTCGGCCGGCAAAGCGATCAACTCAATACGTTTATTCCTGAAATAATTCTTTACTATCGAACGCTCGACAGCTAAAGTTTTACTGTGTCCAGAGACAAACAATGAGACGAGCAACTAAATGTAAATAAATTATCCGA
>JAHBCN010002080.1:0-100457 GCA_019359885.1 Listronotus oregonensis
CTGATAAGAAATCAGATCGAAGCGGTTGACCTACGCTCCGTACTTGCCTATAAACACTGCATCCTCTTACTGAAAATAAAAACGTAGTAAACAACTAAATACAGATAATTTTCCGAATTTACTCGCACTCCCCACCAGCCTAACCAAAAATGGCCAGTGAGAAAACGAGAGGAAGTTGAGATGCAACCACAAAATTTTATTGGTATTTTAGAATTGGGTACATCCAAAATTGTCCAGGAGCCTTATGTTCGCAGTACGGGCGCTTTACTGTATATTTAAAAAATTAAAAACATTAGCATTTTAGTTGTAAAATTTAATAGATGACCTTTCGGCTTAAATACTAAAAAAAATTATATCCATACAAAGTCACCTGCTTATTTTAGAAAATTTCACGTAATTTTTTTAAACGATTGTTGGCTGTAGTGGCCTTAACTTTATTTTAACAAAAAAGTTTGTTTTACAAGTTTTTCCTTATTCTTCCTTGAAGACAATTCTTATTTGAGCATTGAGGAATAAAAAGCTTCTTTTGAATACTACTATCATGAAAAAATTATTGTGTAATAAAAAAATAAAATATATATATATATATATATATATATATATATATATATATATATATATATATATATATATATATATATATATATATATATGGAAAATCGGAAGACGAATAGGAAATACAACAAAAATAAGAAAAAAGGGAGGGCATAAATTGCTCGCTGTCTTGGTGTAATAATGAGAATTCGTTTTATTACCTGTTTTAGATTCTAAATTATTACGTTTCACAATAATATGTTGATTTCCTGACCAATCAAATTTAAGTTAAAACCCTCAGTAGAAAACCCAACCATAAATAGGTTGCCTGACAAATATCTATTGTGTCGGCACCGCACCTTTTGAAAGGATACAGGTCCTGATTACCTACTAATATTAATAGTTTAGGTTAGCTATTTTGAATGCTCAATAACGCACACGAAAATACTTTGACAAACTCCAAACGACTGATAAACTTAGACGAAAAAACTCTGCTTTCTATTTAACACCTGCAATTTGCCTATAACCTACATACTATACCAAAAAGTAGGTACAATAATAACTAAAGAAAATTTTAAGTCCGGACCTACATGCGGGTACCCAAAGTATATTGAGTTTTACGACTTACAGTAGCAGGTAAAACGAGAAATCAACGAATATTGTGGAACGTACCATACTGAAGATTTGGGTGGTCTTGAGTACAGTGCGAGTTTCTGGTTAAAAATGTTAGGTAGCGGGTATATGATGCTCAATTCGATGCCGTCCAAAAAGAAATTAGCTCTTATAACATTTCTAAATGTAACATCTTCAATAGTTGCTATTACCATGTCATGCTCATCGGAGTAAAAAACAAATCGTATTATTTTTATTATTTTAAATACAAATCCATCTACAATATAACCATCACGATAATTTGCTTTTAAAATAACGATAAATTACCTTGAAACCCGTTTTTTGTAACTCTTAAAGCTTTAAATCTGATGGTTTATCTAAAGACCGTTTGGCGCCCCAGCTTCAAACTTTCTCTATTATTTAATCTTGCAGCGCCATGCAGCCGCGAAGCTCATTAGTAGTCTACAATACTACCCAGTTTACTTTGTCCTTTGCAAACGATATCGAATTTAGTTAACGAATTGCCAGTTATAATTAGGGAAAGTGTCAATTTAAAAATATAACGTGTCGATTACATGCGATTTAAGTAATTTGATTTGTTAATTAGTTTTATTGACAAATAAACTGTTTATTTATCTCAAACCGCTGACCAAAAATTAACAGATTAATTTGTCAATAATTATACATTATTTCTTAAATTCATTTTACAGATAGTGTCATTTATATATTGTGTTCAACATTGGTGATGTATGTTTGGAAATCTCCAAAAGTTTTTAGAGGGAGAAAAACAATTAAATTAATAAAGTTTTGGAGAATGCAACATGCAACAAAAATTAACAGATTAATTTGTCAATAACTATACATTATTTCTTAAATTCATTTTACAGATAGTGTCATTTATATATTGTGTTCACCATTAGTGATGTATGTTTTGAAATCCTCAAAAGTTTTTAGAGAGAGCAAAACAATTAAATTAATAAACTTTAATTCGTATGCTTGTAGTACGTTTTTGTCATTTTAGTTTATATTAAAAAAAGGTTATTATTTAAAAAGAATGGAAAAGTTTTACAAGCAGCTAATTGACTTATTATATAACTTGTTTAGTTGTGGTTATTTCATTTCATTTTTTGCATAATTGGAAAGTAAGGAATAAGGGAACTTTTATGTTCTGGAAAAGCTCAAACTCTTTCTTCAATTACAATAAGAGTTGAACATTTAATTGAACTTTTAAAGGAGAATTTATGCAACTTATGCATAGGAAGTAAAAATATGACTTATTCACCTCTGCTATATCTAGAGTGACACTATAACATAGTAAACTTTTTGCAGGTGAAAATATTACAACAAACAGGGATGAAGTGGCTTGTACTTTGTTCAGGGAAAAAACATGTAGAAATAAGGATTAAAAATAAGAATCACTGTTGCAGAGGGTTTCTGCAACAAATAAGTTGTAACCTTTTTTTTAATTTTTTGACTCTGTTATAACTTTTATTAAGCAACTTTTTCTGTAATTACTAATGGTAAAGCCAGTTTCAGTTTGGTTAACTATCATTAACTTTTATTTTTTTACATCGACTCTATTTTGGATTTTGTTTTTTTTGGAATTAAAAAGATAAAATTACTTTAAAAAAAAGTGTAGAGTTAATATGCTTAGCTCTTAGGTGCCGAATTTCATATTTACTTTTTCTTACAAAAATATTTCTATTGTCTTCTAGATCACACACTAAAACATCTTGAAAAATTCGTTAATTTTTTTTTTAAATCTTTTGACGTTTTTGTAACTATTTTGTCAAGAAAGGTAACAACTTAGTATATAAGTTATTATTTAAATAATATTTTGCAAGCTTCTTTAGTTTCAGTTTAATAATTAAGAGGTAATTTAAAAAAATTAAACCAAAAAAAACACTGAAAATTTTGAAATAATATTTAAATATATAGGGTGTTTGGAAATGCGTGGACAAATTTCAGGAAATGATTCCTCATTAAGAAATATTTTTAAAAAGTTTCTATAAATGTGAGTCCGAAAATGCATAGTTTCTGAGATACTGGGGTTAAATTTTAAAAACAAAATAGGTTTTATGTAATTATTTAAAATACCATGTTGCCGATTTTCTTAAATTTGTTAGATTTTTTCTATTAATAAAGGCCTAATTAAGGCTTCATTAAAGTAAAATTATTAAGCTCAGTGGCGTCTTTTGGGACATCCATCGATAGTCATTGAAAAAAATGTACGCCAGTCCTTTTTTAAAAAATTTTTTATTTCAAAATTAAAAAACTAGCAGTACAACTTTTTTGTTTTCTGATATTTTTATATTTTGCTTCGTTTTCGAAAAAAAAAAAAACCATTTTATTGCAAATCTCAACCCCATTATAAAAAATTTTTAAAAAAATTAATTTTTATTTCCAACTAGATTAAAAACAAAAAAAATACTTGAGTTTAATGTTATAAATTGTATTTTTTTAATTAGATATTTTAATATTGGGGGCTTGAGTTAAATTTTTTGAGTGTTAGACCTGAGTTAGAAAAGGGGTGATAGATTCCCCCTTACCAAATCAATCCTTTTGGTGTTAATTTATTAATTTAAAACTATTTTATATTAATCGTACATAAGATTATTTCCCTGTAGTTTTTTTTTCTGACTACCATTATACGGGAAACCCCCGCAAAATGAACGTTGGGGTTTAAAAAATGCTGTATAACTTTTATTTTTAAAAAATATATTTTCCCCAATATTTATGAAAATGCCCCCCCATATATGGAAGATAATTTAATCCCAAAAAAAAAAAAAAATAATGTCTCACAGATATCGCACATTTTTTGCTTTACAAAGTTGTGCCCTTGCCAACACATGTTTTATGACTTTTCGCAAAACTTCAGGTGTTATGGCACGGATTCTAGTGTAAATGTCATGCCTTAGGTCAGGGGTGGTTTGTGGTTTTTTTAAATTTTAGTTTTTTTCCGTTAAATAGCCCAAAAAAAGTCTGGGGCCCCCTGAAATCGCGAGGGTTCTAATTTTTTGCAACGCATCACCATAATCAAGCACTTGCTGGTAGTCTGTCGGCCTTATTTTTTAAACCAGTTTTTATTTTATGGAAAAACATGTGCAATGTGGTCATAATTCACCAAAGAACCTTTTTGATCACCATATTGGGGCAGAACTTCCCCTTGCCTACGTACGCTGCCGGGGGTACGTAGGGAAAACCCCCGGATAGTCGCCCCAGGGGTATAGGCCTTGATTGCAATAACTCTAGTTTCGCGAATGACACACAACATGTTATTTTATTTATCTATAGACCTGCAAATACAACTAAGAGGCAGTTTTTTCCCCTTGGCGATTGCATGGGACCGGGGGGTGCGATCAAAATTTTGGGGATAAACTTCCTTTTTTTTGGGGGGCAGGGGATTCTAAACGTAATTTACAGGGTTTTTGGGCAACTATCCCCATATGGGATAATTGTCCAAAATTTTTTAAAAGGTCCAAAACTTTAATACGGGAAAAATTTACCAAAGATAATGTTTATTCCTTTAATTTTAAATTTAAAAATAATAAACCAAAGTACCAAACCCCTTTTACAAATAAAGAATTTGTTTTTTTTGCTAAAAAGAAAAGTTTTTTTAAAAAATGAGGCATCTATCCTGGTTTTACCCTAGACATCCAGCACCAGAAAGGTTTTTTACTAAACCTTGTTGCTAAAAATCAGCAATCAAGCGAATAATTGTTAGCGCTGAGGGTCCAACCTGCACATTAAAATGTCACCGATATGCATGCTGCCTCAGAATAACTGGCATTCCGTTTAATAAATAAAATTCAATAATTTTCCTGCTTTGTTTTATCGTGTATTGCTTTATTTTAAATTCCTCAAGTGTTCTTTACAAATTTTTAAAACAAAAGAAAAAATACTTTATTTTTTCTTTTGTTTTAAATATAATATTATATGTAATAATAAAGTATTAATTAAAAAAAAATTATAAAACATTTAAATCTTAACGTTTATTTTGCTTTTTCCCCCTTATTGTAACCTTTATGAAAAAATATCTCACTAGTTTCTGCAACATCTTAACACTGGGGCCAAGTTAAAAAGTATTTATTAATTTAAATAATACAACGAATAAAAAAACATATCAATCAATAATCCATTTAAATCAAAAATAAAAAAAAGGGGAATAACCCCTTTTGGGGGGGGGAATTCTAATTACCCGCGGCATTTTTTTTTTATTGAATCCCCCAAAAAAACCCCAATATGGCAATTTTTTTTGATAAAGCATAACGATGGCATATCGAAACGGTCGGAAAAAGTTTTTTTTTTTTTGGAAGCCGAATTGATATGTGTTCAAGCGGCGGAATTTTTAATTTGATTGGGCGGTTGATTTTTTGCCAATTATACTGGCTGATCTATCATCTGAAAAAGTATTCTAAAAGTGATCGGTAAATGTTAAATTATACTGTTTGTAATGCAACATTTAACACAGATTAACGTTTTAAAGTATTTATTAAGACTTTTTAAATTTTTAAAGATCCTTGAAATTTTGGACTTGTTCTTCACTTTTACTAGTACAGGTTAAAAGTAGTAATAACCGCCAGACTTTGACAAAACATTCTCTTTGCGTTGGCATTTCAGCTATATAGTTTCTTTCTCTATTTTCCTATTTAAATAGCAAATTTTTCATATAAATAAAATATTTTTGTTATTACTATAAATAAATACATCTTTTTAATTGTAACATGTCGAAAAAAATGAAATGATTTTAAAACAAACCCATAAATACAGTGAGACAATAAAACAATGATTTTATTACCACTATCAACCTGACCTTTACTTCATAAGAATCAATGTCTAGTCCAGTAACTGAAGACCTGAAAGTACTCAAAGCTGTAATTAAATCTGTGCAGTTTTCATTTGTGGCGCCATTCTGGGGTCTTCGCGAATGTGAGCAAAAAAAAGTCTATCACGATTCAGACGTGGGAACCTGCTGAAAATGGCCCTCTAAAGTCCCAAAATGAGTTTCCCGCGAATATCTGCCAAAATATGGAAATTAGAGATTTTTTTCAGACAAAAAATGATCACCTCGAAATCTACAAATCCAACCATTTTTTTCGTATTACCAATATTTTTCGCAAAAACGGCCGTCGAAAAATCCATAACATTCCACACTGGATAGATGTGGTAGTAGGCTAAAATATGCAGATGGGCAAAACAATTTTTTATCAAAACGCAAGAAAGATGGTAAAGGACATTTTCTGGGATCATTGAACACTTGCTAAAGTCTCATTATAAAGAGAAATGTTAATAACAAACCTTTTTCTCAAGGAATATCAATAAATTAATGAGGTACTCTCAGAATATCGTAAAAACTTTGACCCCTTTTTTTAATATTCTGGAAAAATCAGAATGGACCCAAACTCATATGCAATGATAGGTACGGGTTTTTCCATTCCGATGAACTTTGAATGATTAAAAAATGTACATTATTGTTCGAGTAATGGAACAATTCGTCCGCCCGCTTATAAGTGAATCCATGAAGATAGCGACATTCTAGCGGTAGAGCGGCAGCTGAAATAAGGGGATTTTTGGGTTCCGTTATCTCGAAAACTATCAATTTAAAAAAAAAACTATTAGGAGCATTTTTGTAGACTACAAGCCAATCTTTATTTTTTGTTTTCACAAAAATTCCCCATTTCGCATATTTTGGCAGATATTTGCGGGAAACCTATTTTTCGGGCCGTGAGGGCCATTTTCAGCCCTTTCCCACCTGTTGCTGTTAATAAACTTTTTTTTCGCTCGAAAGCATCTCCAAAGACCTAAGAATTGCGCCACAAGGGAAAACTGTGCAGATTTATTTACAGCTTTGTCCCTTCATTTACTGAACTAATCCCAAATATAAGGTTAAAAAAAAATTAACGAATCAGAAATAACCAAAACTAAAATACATTGTTTTTCGCCGCTGCACTGCGGCGCGAAATCCCGTGAAGGTCGTGAAACGCAAGTGTGGATGCTATCGCGGCTTGGCGTTCGCGCTTCGCGGCGTTTCCCATTCGATGTGTGATTTTGGGCCCGCGACGGTAGGGTAACAATAGACCTGACGCGAATCTCGGTCAGCGCTGCACGCTGTAGTAATAGTTATGTTATACTAAACTTCTTCAGATATATGTACCATGCTCAACTAAATAGCTGTTTTAGTGGGAAGAATATACCAATTTAGAGTTTTTTTCGTTGTGACTTTCTATATTTTTATTTTACTTAAGTCAATCATGACACATAAATTTCTTAAAAGTAAATGAAAATAAATGCAATAAACTTATCTAGATTTTCATTATAGAATCTGCTACGCTTTTTATAAAAATTATTTAGGAACGTAATGGACGAATAAACATACACAAAAGAAGTTATTTTAGACCAAGTTTTATTCTATTTAGTTATGATTTAAAACGGTTCAGTGAAAAAAGGTTAAATAACAAAAAACACCGAATCAAAATCAAGATCAAAGTTGGATATTTATTTCGATGAGAAAAAAAAAGAAGAGCAACGTGGAAACATAATGATCTAATCGAAAATGCGATATTGACTACGTTTATTCCGATAATCCGAAGCGATATTTTTTTTTCCTGGGAGCCGTCTAGATTAACTACCGAAGGCAGAGCAGCTTCCGGAGCTTTTTGTGCCTAATCTCTCAGTTACTTTTATACCAATCCTTCATAGTCTTGTTCCTTCTACAAGTCTGTATAACCCCGAGACTGTTTGGTTGATATATTCCTGTGGACTTATTTTCGGTTGCCCAAATAATGCCTGTCTTTTGTGATTCAACGCTTCACATTCACACAGGATGTGGTAGGCCAATTTCTTCCCCTTCTCGCACATTCTGCAACTTGGGTCCCCATTGTACTCGTATGTGTAGGGGTCCTCATAGGTTATTGTGTTAGCAGCTCTTAGTGATGAGCAAAGCAAGACCAAGACCAAGACCGGGCTAGTCTTGGTCTTGGTCTTGCAAGCCTGGTCTTGGTCTTGGTCTTGCAAGCCAAAAGAAGGTCTTGTTCTTGGTCTTGGTCTTGCACCACCGGTCTTGGTCTTGGTCTTGGTCTTGCTGCAAGAGTCTTGCTGGTCTTGCTTTTTTTTTGGTAGTAATTATTTATACTAAGCAATGTTAAATAAAATATATATTTTTTAATACTTAAAAATAAATTAAGATAGAGACTATATTTTTTGCTTTAAAATTTTAAAATATACAAATTTTAACCTTACACATACATTTAAATTATTTGATTAAAAAGCATATTTTTAATGTAGGGGTTTATTAATTTATAGCGCTTCATTTTTAGTTGAATTGAGACACAACTCTTTTATACATTTAGTAACATATAGAAACATTTAAGTAATAAGAATTATTTAAATTTTCTTTGAAAAAACATATAAAATTAAAGCAAATATAAAACGGTGTAGAGTGTGAGCAGAAAAAAAATACTTAATAACTAACCAGATGTGACGTGATATTTCCGTTAGAATGATTCTGATACAAAACACAGGTTTCTGATTTAAAAAAAAAAGTTATTCAAGGAACTTTTCAGTTCATATGAACTTTTTCTCCTCAAATTGGTCAAACATTTGCCGTGCAAAGTTTGTTCAAATACGTTATAAACATTCTATATTTACAAGGTGGCTCAATAGTGTGACAAAGCTCGAGATCTCCTTATATGATAGTGAAAATCTGAACATAAAAAAATTATAGAAAAAAGGGCGTAAATGTAAAATTATTTTTATCCCAGAATTTTCCAAAGAATCCACTGCCACTTAAGAAAACTCCCTTATTTTTAACTTTTAACCTAAAATTACAAAATTAATGGAGAAAAATCCATTAAAAAAATCGCCATCTTGTATATTATGCTGGAAATTGTTGAACTGTCACAAAGGAACAATGTCGACGTAGATTAAATATTAAATATCATTTTCGGTTTTGACAAAAATGACGTCATCATTATTCTTTTGGTATTGTTTTGACTTTTCCATCTAAACCGGAAATGATATTTAAAATACATTAATCTAAAAAGAACTTCTATGATATGACAAATATATTTTTTATTAATCCATCACATTTATATCTTAGTTTTTAGATGTAATCTTATGGTGCCGCTTCTTACAGTGTGGAACAAAAATAATTAAAATTGGATTTTGGAAATTTTTGATTCACTCTGTAAGCAGCATTACTAGATAGCTAATTTAACATCAGAAATATAAAAGTAATTTTTAGCTTCTATAACTTGTGTACCCCTTTTGTCTGTCGTGAACGGTTTCGGAGATAGCGAGCTTTGTCGGACCATTCAGTCACCATCTTAATGTTTTTGAAACATATTATTGAATTTACTCGTTATCGTCGTTAGAGAACTGTATAAAAGAACAAATTAATCGATTTACTTAATTATTATTTTATAAAAAAAAACCTGTTACTTATTAAATAATCGCCTTTTTTGTCAGTTCTTGACAATTTTTTTTGTCATGTCTGTATAAAATACCTCTATATATTGAATATGAACATTGAAATTTATAATATTAAAAAAAAAATCGCATAAGTGCAAGAGTCTTGCAGGTCGGTCTTGGTCTGGCGTAGTCTTGCATTCCTCGGTCTTGGTCTTGGTCTTGGTCTTGCATACCCCGGTCTTGGTCTTGGTCTTGCAAGCGAAAAGGCAGTCTTGGTCTTGGTCTTGGTCTTGGTCTTGGTCGTGGTTGCTGCAAGACCAAGACCAAGACCGCAAGACCAAGACCGGTCTCGCTCATCACTAGCAGCTCTACTGTTGCGAAGTTTTTTCCTACATTATCTGAGTAGTTCATTTTTTGTTCCTTTTTTTTCGTGTTTGTTTCGAATCCATTACCTAGTTTGCCCTTGTGTTGTGGTTTTGGTCACTCCAAGGGCAGGTTCTGTTACAAAGTATGAGGTGGATGATCCCTGTCTCGCTACCTCATCTGCTTTTATGTTACTTTCTATTCCCAAATGTTCCGGTACTCACAGTACCCTGTTGCAATCTCCTAGGACTTCCAGTTCTTTTTGGCATTCTCATGTCACCTGGACGTTATTTTGGAATTTGCTAGTGCCCCTAGTGATGCCTGGCTGTCTGTTATTATACAGATCCGCTTGTTTTTATAAGCCCTTCTGTCGTTTACTTTTGCACAGTGAAAAAAAGCATATATTTTCGTTTAAAATACAGAACTATGTGTTCCTAGTGAAATGGAGCATTGTGCGTTCCTCATTTTACCGTACAAGCCCGCTCCAGTTTTCTGCTTGGTTTTACATTTATCTGTGTACCAGATAATGGATGATGTTTTTGAGCGGATTGTTACGACCTACTCCGATCTGAAAGCAGTAGTTTAGTCCTCGTGCCTTTTAAGGATAGATTTTTTTTGGGTCAGTGTGCGTTTAGAATGTCCCAAAAATTGCAGCACAGTATAGTAAAAATTCATGATATTGAACTGAAACTTAATAGCAAAAAATTTCTTGCATTTAAAACATTCATTGACTGACGTTCTAAGCTGAGGTACTCAGTTATATATTCTAGAGATGAAAAAAATGTGGTTAGTAATTTATTTAACATAAAAATTGCGGACAGAATTTTTAAGGCTTTTTAAGTTAAAATACGCAGTTTTCATTATTTTTTCTTACTTGTGTCCTAAAATCTACTTACATACCAAATTTTAAGTTTCCACTCAGTCGGGAAGTGCCCCATAATTTGATAAGTCAATGAGTCTGTCATTCAGTCATTAAGTCTTCGTAATTTCTTAAACTAGATGAAAAACTATTTCAAAAGTTAAAGTTATTTTAAGTTAGTGGTTAGGCTGCTTTGCACTAGAGCCATTTTAATTTTTCGATGTAAATGCACTCGATGTAATGTAATAGTCAATGTCTTCATTATTTATCGTCGATATCAGTTAAGTCTACGTGGCTCCAGCAAAGGAAAAAAAGTAATTCAACTTCAAAGGTAATCGTAGCAAGCCCATAGCTACGCACGTTTCATAACATTAAGAGCTTACAAAATATGTTAATAACCCCGACTAAAAAGTTACCTGAAGGGGAATGGGGAACGAAAATTATACTCTTATAACTCTATTATAACGATAAAACTGCACGGATGGATAGAATCTTATTTTACTTTGTATTTTTTAACACTGAGACTAAAACACCAATAAAAATACTGTAAATATAATACTTTTATTTTATAATTACACACTATATAGTAATAAGACACTTTATGCTCGTAAGTTAAGGTATAGCAGTGGGTATTTTTTTCGTATTAAAAAAGAAATTAAAATATCCATCTTGTTTATTTTTTTTCCTAGAATTCTAAAATTTAAAAGAAAATTTAAATAATAATTTTAATCGAAACAATAACATTTTCCTAATGGAACACCTTATTAATTGCTTCGTTTGTAGAGCCTCCTTTTTTTGATACGTTTCAATAAAAAGTGTTTCGTATTCATTTTTAGTAACAGAATTAATTTAATACATATGAAATATTTGCTATTTAAATAAGTAAATAAAAAAAAGTTTTTAAACACAAGGCGAAAACCCTGGGTTTTTATAAATACTTTCGCGAGGCACCTTAGAATAAGGTTTAAAATGTCGCCCACGCGAAAAGTGATCCCAATTTGTTTTAAACAAATTTCAAAAATCTACCAAGTGTCTAAATTAGTTTAAACCTACATGTATAAGTTACTGATTACTTTTTTTGTCCTATTTTATTTTAAAACATGTTTTTTAATTGTTAATTAAGTGCTTATTACAGGGCACACCCTTGGGCTGTCGCACCACTAAACTATTTATTATGCAAGTCCAGCGTTTTCGCAGCATCTGTACTTTTTAAATATGAGTTTTGCTAACAATTGTTTTAAATTAATGTTGTCAATAATACTGTGGCTGTCTAAGTGTGGTAAAAGGAAGTTTATTCACACAGGATCTAAATATTTAAAGATTTGAAGAAAAAAGAAAAATATTTGCTGGTAGCAGGTTCCATAGTCTGGAGTCCCTAGGAAAGAAGAAATGAATAAAGTTGAATGCAGAGGGGCTCTTAAGTTAAATTGTAAAAGGATGCATAAGGTGTTGCTCTGTAAAGAGCTGCCAGAGGAGGAAATATACTGGCCAACTCCTCAAAGCAGATCCGTGAAAACTCCCACACAAAAGCGACAGTTCCCCTACAGCCCATAGGTGGAAAGAGAAGGAAGCCTTTTTGAGGGCGTGGGATCATTGATAAGATGAACAGCTCTTCTTTGAATGGAATTAAGAATTCTAAGGGTTGTAGGAGAAGCGATTCCTCAGACATGAAAACAATAGTATACCGTATTTTATTTATTTAGCGTATGACTTAATATTATATTACAACAATGTCACAATAAAGAAAAACAAAAAGAAAAGAAAACTAAATTATAAACGGTTACATATAAGAAATTTCAGACACTAATAGTCATACACAAATCGAACTACAAACAAATTTCTAAATTAGATACATATTTAATTGACTCCTGGGTTGCCATTAGAAAATCCTTTGTGTTTCCTGCGAATGCGCTTAGCGGGCATTCTTGCACTCTGTGTTTGACAGTCTGCCTCTCATCACCACAAACCGTCTGGAATTGCAAGCATGCGCTGACCAAACTGGGTCAAAACAATAAGGTTACACTACTGTGGATACCTGGACACACCGGCCTAGAGGGTAATGAATCCGCAGACCTCCTTGCCAAAAGGGGGGCGGAGACAAAATTCACAGGGCCGGAACCGGTCATCGGTATATCTTATGGAACCGCCAAGCAGTTTATATCAGCTTGGACACAAAGAGAAAATCTTCGGTACTGGCATGGACTTCCTGGTCTCAGACACTCGAAGGCCTTCATAAGTCCACCGAACCAACGATGTACTGTCAAACTACTGGAGCAATCAAGGGTACACCTTAAAACTCTAGTGGGACTGTACACCGGACACTGCAGATTAAAACACCACATGCACAAGATTGGCCTAGCGGAAGACGCCGAATGCCGCATGTACATGGAGGGGGATGAATCGGCAGAACACATACTGTGTTCGTGTGCAATGGCACGACTAAGATTCGCAATCCTCGGCAATGAAGGTGAAAGATCTCTATCCCAATAGGATCATCAGATTTATTAGGAGTCTGGACCTGGTGGGAAAAATATAAAAAGGTGTGAGTCACAATAGACCGATCGGTCGCGGTGGAAGGGTGTTATACCCACTCACTTTAAACCTACCTACCTACCTCATCACCACAATCGCAGGCCGCAGAGGAAAGTTTACCCCATCTAAGCAAAGAGTCGGCGCACCTTACGCGTTGCGTTGCGTATCAATCATGTGCGTGTGTACTGTTCAGCCACACCGGAGCACAGTATTCTGCCACGGATACACCAAGCCCAGTGCAGAAGATCTCAAGTTAGATGCCAAGGAGCCCCAAGTGGTGCCGCAGAGTTTGTGAATTATGTCGTTACGTGTTCTTAGTTTCGCTGCTGTTTTTACTAGGTGTTCTTTAAATGTCAACGTCCTGTCCAGGGTAACTCCAAGGTACTTTGGATGTTTGTTGTGGGTGAGTAGTTCATTATCAAGATAAACACGTAGTTCTCTATTTGCCATTTTGCTGTAAAGACGATACTTCGGTCTTAGTAGCACTTGGTTGTAGTCTCCATTTTTTAAAGTACCCGCTAAAAGCTGTTAGGTCAGTTGCGAGAGTATTTTCAGCAGTTTCAAAATCCCTATGGCCCGTTGCCAAGGTCCAGTCATCCGCATAACCAAATTTACGTGATTTGGTTTCCGGTATGTCAGCAATGTAGAGGCTGAAAAGCAGGGGGGCAGGAACAGAGCCTTGTGAAGGCCATTATTAAGTTTCATCAGTTTGCTCTTCTTGTTCCCCATTATTAATTACAGAGTATACAGATTAGAAGAAGATAAATGTATCTAAAGATAATGCACTTAGAACAATCTAAATTTGGTCGCAAATGTGACTGCCGAAGAAAAGGGTCCTTTAGCTTCCACTTGTAAGTGGTACTATAGTAAATGTTTGTATCACTGATTTAAATATTCACCTCTAAAAAATTAACTATGTTTATTAATTTATATTTCTTTTTTAATTACGTTAAGAGTATTAAGCCGTATTATAAGTAAAAAACCGCCAATATGGAATAATGTTATTTTATACGAGATCTATCGAGAATAGATTAAAATTTTACCATTAAAAAAAATCAAGATTATGGGGATTTTCGAGATTAGCATACCCCCATCCCGAGATTTTCAAGACTAAAAACAAGCTGGTATCCCGGAATTTCGCGATCCCGGACTTCAAACCCCCTTATGCATCGTATTTCCGTTTGTTAAAAATGCTTTTTCCCTGGATTTATACCATAAAAACAAACTATTAAATTAATTATTTAATTAATTAAAGTTTTTTAGTAGGTAACTGAAAAGAAAACATTTATATTATTTCTCTTTATTTACTCTGAAAGTTAATATTGCACATTTTAATTTATAAAGCAAAGTTACCACATAAAAGCCGGAATATTAATAAAGGCACAAACCAAATAAAATAAAATATTAATGCGCTTATCGTGCAAACTGTTCACGCAGAAGCCCCTTACCGCGTCAAGAGAGAAGTAATCAACTCCGGTCATGATGGAAACTGAGACGTGTTGTGAGCCGCTTCACCGACCGATACTGGAAGGAGGATCGACTTTTTTCTTCACCTCTCTGCCACGGTTCGATTATAAAGACGTTACGTCTTCTTACCTAGACTGTTTTACATGATTACTTCAATGAATGACCATAAACTCGGCGGTAATTATTATATTTTGAGCCGGAACGTATGATAGACTACTATTTGGACATGGATCGGACTAAGAAAAAATTTACGAAGTATTTGTAACTCAAAGAAAATTAACTTTGTGAAGCATAGTTCTTGGCTAACGAATTTAGTCTAAAATGTATTATTTTTAATTACTCTAGAGAATTCTACAATGTTGTGATGCCGCCGAGAGTTTTTAGGTCTGTCATCGGTGCCCATCTCGGCCCAAGGAATCAGGTATAGCACCTAAATTTCTCCCGTTGCGGCCATAATCTAAATCTGACCTGTTTACGTTGGTTAGTGTAAATGCTGTATGTGCTACAAGTATCTTTAATACACCTCTACTTTGTTTCTCCCGAAGAAAATTTTCAATTGTGCTCTTTAAATTTAAATTGATTGAATACTAGTAGTAGTTTACCCGGTTTTACGTTATCACGACGTATTTATTAAAGTTTTTTTAACTATACCGCAGTTGCATTATTAACCTTACTGCAACTTCATGCAAGAAACCAGTCAATCATTAATGGCTTTTAATAACGTTGTACCATTGACTGTAGACAGTAACGCGTAGTTGTTTCCACGTTGCTTGATATACTTTTATAGGTTTGCGATCGGTCGACACCGGTGCCCTCTATGAAAACACGATAACACTGTCACATATATTATCCAGTGTTTAAAAAATAGCCATATTATTAACTAAAAATTTTACGTTAATAAAATCAGTACGACAAGAAAACTATTTCTTAATTTACCTTACTTAAAATACTTTATTAATAATGGTGCTCGCCCACTAGAGCGTCGCGGCGCGATGCGACGCGATCAAATGCCTCAGGAATAGAGATCGAACGCTGTTAGAACAACACCGATACGTCACGGTTTTATACGGGTTTGCCATATGAGACCGTGACGTATCGGCCGCTAGCGTTCGATCTCTCGCTACATGTAATCAAACTGAAGCCCGCCCACCTAGGCAACGCGACGAGACACCTCGAGACAAGTAAGGACAGCAAGTAAGCGACAATGTCGCGTGGCATTCGAGTCTCATCGGCCTCCTTCTGGTATCATCGTGAAGAATCTCACATGTTGCTCTGTTCTGTTACCACTGCATTTGTTCATTTGTTGTTATTTTTGTTACATTTGTATTTTATTATTATTATTTTAATTAATCTAAATAAAAAAATGGTTTGGTGAATTCTGATTTAAACGTATGTGAAAGCAACTTTTTTTGCCTCACCCAGTGGGCGGACGAACCGGCCGCGTCGCATCGCGTGTCCTCGTGCCGCGTCGCGCAAATGGACGAGCACCTTAAAGATTTAATGTATTATGCACGAAAGTCAATTTAGTATCAACAACTTAAACTTATTGGACAAAAAAATAAAAATTTAGTTTACTGTAAATATATATATATATATATATATATATATATATATATATATATATATATATATATATATATATATATATATATATATATATATATATATAGATTAGCTTTAGTTTCACCTCTTAATGGAAATTTCAACAGTTATGACCTAGTCAAAACGTTACCACAACGTTGGATATTTAACGAATAAAATAAATTCCATTTAGTTAATTTAATTATTTAATCTCTTTGTTGTTAAAACGTTTTGCCCCAATTAAAGTCTTAGATCAACGTTTTTGGAAGACTCGTTTACCTATCTAACTAAAAGTACTTTAAACGAAGATCAGTAAAACGTTTTATTTTAACACGAGTTATATTCGACATTATTACGTCGTTGTTCGGTAATTAAGGGGACGTAGTTTCTAAATTAACTAATTTCTATACCTAAAACAACGTTAATGTGTTTGTAGTTGGCAAATTTCTAGTTAGAAACTTAATTTCTTTTCCATTATCTGCATAGATTTTGACTACAATGCACTCTGTTAATAAAACCCATAACCTAATTAGTCCTAATTCCAAGAAGGATTAAAGGTTTTACTCTACATTGGGCTAAGTTACGCATTTTTTTAAGAGCATTAAAATTGTATTTCCTGATATATTCCCTTTTGGAGATGTTTAATTAAAATAAGAAATTTTATAAAGCATGTTTAATTATATTAAAAAATATATTTATCAAGATCTTTTTTTGTAGCCCTACTGTTGATTGATTGATTGATTGACACACAGAGGAATACAGGGCAATGAAAATGCAGACTCCCTGGCCAGGCGAGGCTCCGCAGCAATGTTTGTGGGCCCTGAACCTGTTTTAGATCCAAAAGCCTCGGTTCGTGGCTGCATGACTCAGTGGATTAAACACAACATCAGTCATACTGAAACCACATTCAAGACAAAATCACAGTAAATCAATGTTGGACTCATCATCAAAGCATTGACAAGTGAATTACTAAAACTAAATAGGAATCAGATTAGAATAGTGACAGGATTAATAACCGGACACTGCACCTAAGAAAACATATGCACACTATGGGCATCTATAGAGAAGAACCCATTTGCAGACTATGTGACGAAAGGAAGAGACAGCTCTCACATCATATATGAGTGCCCTGCACTTACATACTGGAGAACAAATCAAAACCTCATGGTGGACACTAACTACCAGGAGGCTGGAGATAGAAAGAACAGTAAAAGGGCTACTACACCTGTCTAAGGTGTCAAACCTTTTTAACTGAAACAAATACACAAGATATACAACAAGCCCTGTAGGCTGCAGTGTCGAAGCGGACAAAACCTCAACTTGTGTATTTATTTTATCAATCAATCAATCAGCCCTACTATACAGGATGTTTCTTTTAAAAAAGTTGAAGTTGCTCATATTTTTTAATTATTTTAATGCCATATTTTTTACTGATAATTTTAAAAGCTAATATGCAAAAAAACCTACAATTTTTATATAAAACATTTTTTTTCTATCTTCAAAAATAAAGGCTCCAGATGCCACGTAAATATAATCAAAGACCCTGTACATAGTTAATATTAATATTTATTACAAAACACGCTTTCGAAAATGAAGAAATAAATAAGGTGTCCCATTAAAAAAACGTTACTTTTATGTATTTCTTTTGTTTTAATGCAAATTATTTTCCAAGATTCTAATTAAAGAAATACAAAATATAACCCTGTTATGTTCCTTGTTGGATGATCCTACGCTCGAAGGCGTACTAAGGGGCAGGGTTGTTTTTTGGGCGTAATATTATAATGTTAATTAAATAAATTAATATAATTATGTAAATGTCACAAAATCTCCGGCGACAGGTTTAGAAGTTTGTTGATGACACCATCTTATTTTTATTAAGAGCTCTAAAGCTTAAAACAAATATTGAAAAAATCTAAAAAATAAACCTCAACGAGAGCGTGCATTGAGCGCCACAAAAACTTAACACCTAGGTTTTTTAATTTACCAATTTTGTAAAATTATTTTGATAAAGGCAAGTTGTTTTATGGTCATAAATTTTTAACTAAACATCTTTAAAAAATTTTACTCTAGGTCCCTCGACCTGAAAAGCGATAATCATCATATCACAAAATATTGTAGATTTTGCTACAATTTTAAATTTCCCAGAACGCATTTCTTAAACTTTAGCTTTGATATTTAAAACCTCTTAAGAGTCCATTGGCGCCCCGGAAATTAAATCCAATTTGGGGTTCGGGGCATAATGTTTTTCTCAGAAACGGTATAAGTTATCAATAATTTTTAAAAATTATATGAAAGCCAACACTTAAATCTAGGCTTCTGCTGTAATAGTTTCTTAAATTTGGATTTAGTTTTTAATATTTCCTTGAGTGAAAGTCACCTAAAAATCGGTTGTTTAGATACTATTTTCTCTTAACTCGACTCATATTTAAAAAATCCGTTACAGCAGAGGCATAGATTATTTCCTTACCCTTAAAATGGTGTATAATTTATGTCTTTTAAGTGAAAAATAGTTACCGAAAAACGCTATCTCCTGTAGGCTTGCAATCGGAAACAACATCGTATCGATACACCGAATTTGGAAGAACCTAAATAAAATATAATATTTTTAATGCGGATATACGAAAATTGTGGTAGTGGGAGTTTGTTAGTCTGCCCCCACCGTCTCCGCGTCCTTTCTCCCGAACCCTAAGATGTAGCGTAAATGCACTATTAAGAATACCGCTGTTAGATGGTAAATATATTACAAAAAAATCCATTAATTTTTAAATATTACAACAAATAAACATTATTTTTTAATACAACTCTGCTTTTAAGTTCGTGTCTGCGGGGTGTTTTGCTTTAATAACATAATAAAGAAGGTCTGAATTGAATGATCCGAAATATCGGCCTTTGTCTTCGGCCTTTTTTGTGCTTGATGAGGCGGTCAACTGCCGAACATAACCCTCAATCATCTTTTTTATTTAAAGAAAGTGGAGACCTTGGATTTATGAGTTTAGCTAGCTGGTAAGAGAATTATTTTGGACGCTTTATCGTGGTGAAAGGCAGTATTCATTAAATATGGATATTTAATAATAATATTTAACCTTTATAGTAATGACTATGTTCTTAGTGACTGTTATTATTTATTATATCTTTAACTCTTAAACCATACAGGGTATTGCATTTCGTTGTCCTCTATTAGACCAATAGTCCAAGATCCTGGGCCCCCAGACGTTACTTATTTTCTCAGAAACCAAATGTATGAGATTAAGTAGTGTAAGTCTGTACTTTGAGTGTATGTGTACCTGCTAGCTTGGTCCGACTGCCAATGTGCCAAAAGTAAGTAAACATAGTAATAACTTTTCTTAAAGTCTTAGTGCTGATTTTTACGTATGCTTTAGAGAATTTAGGTAAAAATTATTAATCAATACTGCCAGACACTTTCCGTCGGTGGTAACTTTTACCAGACGCTTTAAAGCTCCCAAAAATAATGTAACCTCACTGATATTCTTTGTCTTAATTCTTATACATGGTATTTAGGGAACTATTTCAATACTCTTAATAAGCACCCAGACCAATCGGATGAGTCAAACATCCCCCCAGACACACATAAAGTGTCGCTGTAATTATGAGTGCGAGGTCATTATTCGGTGAAAAGAAAAAAAAATCATACAAAAAATTATACATCTTTCGGAAGAGTTTGGCTTAATATAAATATAGTATATAAACTTTTTATCTAATAACTTAATATTTATAAAAATAATATAAATCACCCTAATTTAAATATATTAGGGTGATTTTTTTGCAAATATTTTTTTTTTCGGTCCCATTGTAAAATTTTGTTGGAAATACCCCCAAAAAAATTCCCTAAAAGTTTCAGCCCTTAATATTAATATTTAGTACTCGCCCAAAGCGTGTGAAGATTTTCCATTTAAAAAGCACGTAAACTTTGATCTTTTTTTAATTTCTATAACTCAGCAGCATTTTATGGTATCGTCTTGCCCAAAGACGGGATTTTTTGAGAATTGAATGCTCTACAAAAGTGTCCATTGCGGCAAAGTCGCAACTCACACCGGTAAGGTAGTACGGGTCACTAAATCTAATTTTTTTATTAAATTCTCGTTTTTTTGTCATTTTCTCATAAATGAGAAGAGCTTAACAAAAAAATGAAAAATTTGTTGGAAATATAATTTCCTACAAAAAAGGTCTTATTATCGAATCGCTAAGACCAACAGTCCTCGAGATATTTATTAATATATATTAATTTTATTATACTAATACTACAAATTATAATTCGTGAAAATATAGAGAAATTAATTAAAGGCCAAATATTTCGAGAACTGTTGGTCTAAGCGATTAATTGAAACTCTTTTTGTAGGAATTAAATATCCAGCAACTTTTTATCTTTTGTGTAGCTTTTGTCATTTTGAAAATGACAAAAAAACGAAAATGTTATGAAAAAGTAGCTTTAGTGACTCGTACTACTGCCGTGTGAGTGCGACTTTGCACCAGAACATTCAGTTCTCAAGAATCCGTCTTTGGGAGACTAAAACATAAAATGCTGTATGTTAAGATCAAAGTTTACGTGCTTTTAAAAAAAAATATTACTTCTAATAAAGGAAAGTTGAAAAATAAAGTTTTGACACATGCCAACCGCACCAAAACGTAAATAATTATGCCTATTTTGTCTAGGGGGATGTTTGGTTCATCCGATTTGTCTGTCTGCTTACAAAGAGTATAGAAATAGTCCCTTGAATATCATGTAAAAAATCAAAAGTGAGATTATAAGTAAAGTTGCATTATTTTTTTGGGACCTTTAAGGCGTGTCAATAAAAAAAGTCACCTATAAAAAAAAAAAAGTGTCAGCATTTAAACTAAATACTACTATACCTGGGTACACCAGGTATAGTAGTATTCACCACTATACCTGGTGCTTCCAGGTAGGTCAGACTTTAGACAATCAGTCGATTACTTACTCATCTAATCTATCAAAAACTATTTGAAATTACTACACTTTATGAAATATACGTTATGAGCATTCCGACTATTTATTTTATTGATTTAGACAAGTAGCCCAGTCTGTAGGTAATTTTCATGACTTTTTGTAACAGGTTGAAAAAAGTTAGAAGTTTTAAAGGGTGATTACCTAAATATAATTATATAGTTTTAGACTCGAAAAAAGTGTGCAGGGGTGGGGGGTGAAGGGTTAAAGTGCTAAAAACGTGTTTTTTGCTTCTGCAAGCGCCATTGTTAATTTTAGAGAAATACGTTTATAATGTTTTTTTTAGGTATTAAAAAAACCTATAATTTGAGCTCTGCTAAAATTGATTTGGTTCATTTGTTTATGAAAAAAAAAAACCGTTAAAAATATCCATTTTTTGAAATGTTGATAATTATTGCAAAAATATTTTCTTATCCATTTCTGTTATTGCAAAACATAGGTTTTTTAATTCTGAATTAAATGAGAGGTTCCAAAGCATGATCGGATAATTTTTTGCTAAGATAATTGAGTTTTACTGATTTTAGACCCTAATCTAGTAGGCTCTATTTTTTTGTTTATAAATATTTTAGGTATTACAAACTGTCTTTTGCTTTTTCAAGACTTGTTGATGATTACTAATTTAGATCAACGACATAAAAAAATAATATCAAGTCCTTCGTTTTGAGCCTAAAAAAAAGGTACTTTTTTGTTAATAAACAATTGGAGCCTGAGCACCCCCTGCATAAGTTAAGAATTTTAAACCAAGAAATATGGAAAGCTGGCTTCAAAACAAATATTTTTGAAAAAAAAAAGGATTTATTATATTTATTTAAATTCCAAATTACTTAAAATTTGCAATAAACATTCAAAAATAAAAAAATATTAATTTTAAATTTTTTTCAAATCATACCCTAAAAAAATCCTAAAAATTCGGTTATTTGATTACAACTTGAAAAATATTGCATTTAGATGAAAAAAATATATTACTTAAATTAAATGTCTTTTAAAATTACATAGTGTATGTCCTATAAAGTTTTGTGTATCGTTAATAGTTTTTAAGATATTGACGCTTTACAAAAATCGTTAATATCTGAAATTACGCCTTTTCTTGATTATTTGCTGTTTAACCTCCAATTTTTACTTAAGATTTGTGTTCAGCGGCAAAAAATACCCCAGAAAATCCTATACCCACACCCAGCACACAACACTTTTTTTGTCGGCCTGTGTAATCAATTAAACTTAATTTTATTTATATTTAATTTTTTTATCTGAAACCCTATTAGACGACATATCAATTAATAAATCTAAAGGTACTTTAGAAATCGAAAAGCCAGATTGGTGTTTATGAATCCTCCATTTAAAATAGTATTGGCGAGAGATCAATTAATATAACTGAAACTGAAATTTTAGCTTTAGATTTATTAATTGATATGTCGTCTAATAGGGTTTCATTTAATGAAGAATTAAAAAACCTATGTTTTGCAATGACAGAAATGGATAAAAAATATTTTTGCAATAATTATTAATTTTCAAAAAATGACTATTTTTAACGGTTTTTTTTGCATTTTTTCATAACCAAATGAACCAAATCAATTTTAACCGTGCTCAAATTATAGGTTTTTTTAATACCTAAAAAAACGTATTTTCCTTCGTTTTTTTCACTTTTCACCCTCCTTCCCCCACCCCTGCACACTTTTTTCGAGTCTATAACTATATAGTCGTATTCAGGTAATTACCCTCTACAACTTCTTACACCTTTTAACCTGTTTCAAATTAAAGTCATAAAAATTACCTACAGACTGGGCTAAAGTTGGTTTGAATTACTTTTTGGAAAAAATTTTCGGTAAAAAAATTACGCAATTAAACTTTATAATTTGCATACTACTAGGTTGTGATTTGATTTTTCTTTGTGCAAGTAGAACTTTTTAAGTTTATTAGATATTAATATAGCTTCGTATAATTACAATATTTGTATTGCCTTTCGATCCCTAATGTTCACTTGACCACTTCATACCAGTCCAGGCAAATAAAACATTTGTTGGTGTTTCCAAAATCAACCAATTTATTTACACAGTCATCAAATTAAACATAATAATGATCGTAGCACTATTTATCTACCCGAAAACATACAAGAAAATTGAAATTTTGGAATAAATATATGAAGTAAATTTACACTTATGTAGTCGAAGACTGATGAGAGAGTTAATCTGCTAATAAGTAGCTTGATAAATTAAAAAAAAAACCTTTATATAAGCATAATTAAAAATTCCGAGCAACACCATGTTTTTTTAAATGCGTGGATAAAAGTACTAACAGCTGTTTTTATAAGTACATTATTGATACTTTTTGGTTTAATTTTGTTAATATTCATAAAATTGGTGGAAACCCTTGAATAAAACCGATTATAATTATTAAAATAATTGTTACTAATATACATCAATAAAATCAATTTAATCCACTTTTATGTTTAGCCGAAAGAAACTTAATAAATCAACACAGAAGCTATAACAAATTGTTTAAAAGTATATTTCTACAACACTTAAGCGCTTAAAGGTTCTATATATTTTCTGCTGTCGTTAATTTGAAAACTTTTAACAAGTTGCCGCTAATTTTCGAGCAAAACTGACGCGAAATGTATTACCTTAGGTTACATCTTGTTGCGGATACTAAACTTCTTGTAATTATGCATAATTGGGAAGACGGAAAGCAAACATTGTAGCATAACAAATATTTTTTTATTTAATATTAGTAAAAGCAAACAAAATGGGAGCCATTTCTGAACCATGAAAAGTCTGCCAAGTTTCGGTAAACAAAGGATAGTATTTGAAAACGTTTGGAGATACATCAGTAACCGAAAAGTTGTGTAACAATTAATAAAAAAAGACAATAGTGGAAGTCCAAGATTTTAGTGTTATTGTAACCATAACATTGTCTATTACTTTCAAGGAAAGATTACACTTTTTTTTAATAATATTTGACCTTTTTCATCACTATTTCAAATAGCTCTCAAAGGGCAGTCTTTACTAAATGAAGTTTTTAAGAAAGTAGATTACACGTTTGTGGGATTAATTTAAACTAGTAACCAGATATTCATTAGTAAAATCCAATTATGATTTTCTGCTGCCTCTGCTACAAAAAAAAAAGAATTTACCTATTATTGCACGTTAAACCTTTTCATGTGAACAAAATCATTCAGCACGTCAACGTGTCAACTATTTGTGCCTGTAGATGGCCGCAAAAATTCAAATACGAAAAATTAAAATTTACCGCGTATCCAAATAAAAACTTTGACATAGACATGTTATATCTTGTCTGCATGTTCATTTTGCCAGACAAAAAAACCATTGTAATAAATAATTATATAGCAGATAAAGCATGGACAAAACAAAACCAAAAAAGTTTGATGAATCAAGCAAGCCATGTGTGACTTAAAATGGCGGGTTCCGGAGATGGGCGTAAATAAAAACAAAGGAATATGGCCTATAGCGAACCTACAATGTTGGTATGATTCTGTCAGGTATGAAATTAATACTGACGAATTCGACGGTGCATGATAATAGGAACAAAGTAACAAGTTAGTTAGCTCTGCCAAAATAAGAACAAAAATATGTTTTCGAGATAAACAATGTGATAGTCGGTCAATCATGTTAGGAAAACTGATGGTTAAATGACGGAAATTGTAACAAAACCTAATTTAATAGAGGCTACTGATAATACGTATTAAAAATGAAGATTATTTTTATACAGTAAAAAGATCCTAATACATTATAGTTTGTTTTTATTAATTACAATTCTTTATTCCACTAGAGACGGCAGTCTCTAGTGGAATTTGGCAAAAACCAATTTAAATGCTTCTTTGTTCTAAAAAACGTAAAATAGTTTCCACGGCTGTATGCCTGTCTATTTTTTTATATTTATCAATTAGGACCTTCCTTTCTACCGATATTCTTTCTTTAATCCACCCTTTTCTCATGAGAGTTTGCAGCATGGCATATTTGTCATTTCTTAAAATGTGTCTATGGTATGAAGTTATTATTGTTTTTATTATTATCAACAAATAAATTCCTGCACCGATTCTCCGCAGCACTTCCCCATTTCTTATTCTGGCTTCCTATGCAATTCTAATTGTTGGTCTGTACAGCCAAATTAAGAAAGCTTTTAATTTCTTTGAGTGTCCAAGTTTTCACCCCGTATAAAACTTGTGATCAAACATACCCTTTCAAGAATTTTGTCCTTATTTCCTTGCCCAAATCTGAAGCACAGCAAATTGACTTATTTAAGAAATGAGTTTTTTTGCCAGTTCTACTTTTGATTTTTATTGTCTGTTCCAGATCTAAGCTGATATAGACTTACGTATCTCAGGTATCAGTATATCAATCCAAGACTAGTGTTTATTGATAGTCACAATTAGATTAGATTAGATTATTTGAGCGGAGATGGAAAAAATGACCTCCACCACTGCCACCTTACCAGATTTATTGTGGTTCCTCCTATCATTCTTTAGAGTACCTTGTCCAGGCCCGTCTTCTTAGCGAGACGCCAGAGTCTTGACACTAGCCACTCCATATATCTGGCCCGTCTTCTTAGCTAGACTCCAGAGTGTTGACACTAGCCACTTCATATATCTGGCCGGTTTTGGCTTTTCCTCACCAAGCCTAGTAAACCTAAGCCTACATAGTGCTTCACAGTGGCACCACACATGTAGGGGCTATTTTTTCAGCCTCCTGGCAGAACCTACACAGGCAATTCTCCACCAGGCTTATTTTTCCAGATGCTTGTTGAGTTTGCAATGTCCTGTTAGTTGACCTACCGTTATCTTTACGACCTTACGACTGTGGCTCAGTAGGATCGAAGTAAACTTGGCCGAGCAGGTCTTAATGAACTGCTTTGCCTGTCGTTGTCCTGGTGTTTGTACCCACCAGCTTTGAAACTCTCTCTCTACCCAAGTCTTAATAGATGCTTTTGCCGAGATTCTACAGAATGGCTTCAGGCCTATCATTTCCATGGCTGATCCTCTTTTGGCTAGGTCGTCGGCCTCTTCGTTACCTGGGTGGCCCACGTGGCCTGGTACCCAGGCTACCGTAAGTTTGTTTGCCAAGCCGACTTTTTCCAGGGCCAGTATACAGTCCCCCACTGGTTTGAAATTAACTCTTGGAGAACTGATGGCCTTCAGGGCATGATAGTAATAGCACTGTTAATATTTTTGGAATTTTAAACAACAAACAAGTGAATATCTGTTAAAATTTGCGTTATTACTTACTATTAAATTTAAATTTGTGAAAGTTATAAAATTATTATAAACAAAGTATTACATTTTTTAAAACTTTTATGACGTGATCTTCTTAAGTATGTATATAAGAAGGGCTCCACGAAGCAAAAAATTTAAACGACAATTATTTTAACATTTTTTTATGTACAATGAAGACGAAAGTACGAAACAATTTTGTTAATTAACAATTGTCTAACTTGTTGAAAAAATAACTTTAAGTTAAAATTTTAACCGGAATAAATTCTGAATACATTATACATATTTACATTATATATATTTTTTAATTTTTCGATTAATATTTAATACCTTAAAAAAATTATTTACTGTGACGTACTCGGTTTTGACGCCGGTTTGAACTTTTAAAATCGATGCAAAAAATTTTGCAGTATATTTACAAGGTGTGGTCTGATTTACCTTTAACACCATTAAATTTTTTATAGTTAATCCTATTATATTTTTTCATTTTTTTTGTGGATTAATCTCATAAAAAATTAAGGTGTAGATACAGATACCACCGCTTCCTACGCAAGGAATGTATAATATAATCAATATATAGCTATATAAAATACGACTTCCCAAACAAGAGACGATAATAAAACTGAAAGTTTTATTGCACTTGTTAATAAAAAGAAGTAATTGCCAATGCAGCGTAGGTAAAAAGGAGTAGGAAGCATAAAATGTTTATGTCTAAACTTATAACTAAACATTAACCGCAATAAGCTAAAAAACCACTTAAAAAACATAAACGTTAATAAGAAATGTTTATAAATCAGTCAAATAAACACGAAGAAGTCCTTGATCTTATTACAAATTATCTGCTAACATTAAACAGCGCTGTCATCAATTCCATTAGCGAGAGAATGATTTGCGGTCTTTAATGTGCGAGAACTATTGATTGATTCAATATAAAGTTGTTCGCTGTCGAAGTTTTGTGTTTTGGTAGTTTATCAATTTAGCATCCTATAGAGAAAATAATTTTCTAGTGAAACAAAAATATTATTTTAATACTTTAATTACTGAGGCACAAAATTAGTATTAATTTTTTTTATTATAAGGATAGCCCACGCAGGCTTATATAAAGCCTTACTACTAGGTATTGTGGTTGCCAGATTTCTGGATATTTAATCCATGTTTCCATAGTTCCATCAACGATGTCCAAGTATCGAAATATAAAGATATTGCAATTTACGCCACCTTGTGTTTTATGTGCCTAATCACTTATTATCTTTTATAGCAATCCTCCCATTAATCTTGTGTCTTTTACAAGTCTGTATAACCACGAGACTGGTTGGTTAATATATTCCTGTGGGCTCATTTTCGGTTGCCCAAAAATTGTCTGTCTTTTGTGATTCAACGCTTCACATTCACACTAGAACTTGGGTCCCCATTGTATGAAACTATCTTGTGTAGGTGTCCTCTTAGGTTATCGTGCCCTGTTTGCAGCCCTACTATTATGCAGTTTTTTTTGCTTTGTCTCAGTAGTTCTTCCTTCGTTCTTTTGGACCTTTATGAAGCCTTTTCTATGTCTTATTCTACTGATGCTTCCCCAGTATTCCTCGTGTTTGTATCGGATCCATTTCCTGGTTTGCCCTAGTGCCTTGGTTTTGGTCACTCCAAAGGCAGGTTCTGGTCTAAACTATGGTTTGGTTGATCCCTGTCTCACCAGCTTATCCGCTTTTTCGTTGCCTTCTATTCCCGAATGTCCTGGTACCCACAGGATAACTTTTAGTTCTTTTTGGCATTCCCATGTCAGCTTGGACGTTACCTTGGGGTTTGCTAGTGCCCCTTGTGACACCTGGCTATCTGTTATTATGCAGATCCGCTTGTTTTTATAAGCCCTCTTGTTATTTTCTTTTGCACAGTGCAGTAAACATATATTTCTGTTTGAAATACAGAACTCTGTGTTCCTAGTGGAATGGAGAATTGTGAGTTCCTCATTTCACTGCACACGCCCGCTCCAGTTTCCAGCTCGGTTTTGGAACCATCTGAATACTAGATGATGTCTCCAACCGTGCCGGGGAGATCGGGTTTCTGCCACTCACTTTGATCTGGAATTTGAAACGGCACCTTTTAAACAACGCAGTAGTGCCACTACGAATGTATATGAATCACTACTACCTCTGGATTACCCTCCCATTAATGTTTGAGTAATATCACCCATCGAATAAGTTAAATAACGTGCTCTTCGCTACGGTCACCTATAAGACTACTTACCACACCCGACGTTGCCTAATTTTGCCGATTCATAAAAATAAAAAGATGCATTAATGAAACGGTTTTTTGACAAACTTCAAATTTTTTTTAATTAAAACAATATTATCTGAATTTATTTTAAGTACACAGATCAAGAGCTTTTTTTTAATTAAAAAAAATAAAGGTCATGTCTACAGCTATTTTACTGAAACGTTGTCCTTTGGCATGTATATAGATCTATGCTCTACTCATCCAAATACCTGTCAAAAAGTTGTTGTTTTTAGTCGTAATCTGTTAACACTAATGTTTGGGTGATTATTTCTTTCCTGATATTACTTTAAAATAAAAAACTTTGTTGGTTGTCCTTCTAACCACCAAACTTATGAGGGCTTTATGCTATATAAACAATAAACGATATGTTAGAACAAGAGTAATACCAGGTATATCCTAACTGAAGCTACATAAAAGAATTACCTATCTATACTATTTAAAAACATCGGCATTATGTTTCTTAGAAACGATAGCCAATCTGTGTGAAGAGAAAAAAGAAGAAAAAGAACCTTGTAAATTATTAAAAGTTAAATTGTAGTGACGTAAATAATGGAGAAGCCGATGAAATATTTTAACTGCAAACCAGCTGTATCTAGAATTTTTTTAATTTTTGAATCTAAATAGTGAGACATGATACCTACACTAAATATATACCATATTTATTGGCCTTAAGGAAAACTTAAAAAAGAAAATTTTGATTTTGGAATTCGCAAAAAAAAATTTTTTTCAGAACCTTCAAGGAAAAACTAAATGTTAAACGCAAATCCTCCCTTGTATTTTTTTTATCCAAAATTTTGCTAAATATCTATACCTATTTTCGCAAAAATCACAGCCAGTTAAAAAATTCACCCAACAATTTTTTATATACAAATATTTTTATTCCTCCAATTTCAAGAAAAATGCAGATATGTTTGGAAAATTTGGGATTTAAAGATAAAATTTGATCAAATTCACAAAAATAATACAAATAGGTACATAGGCGTAGCAGGGCCTTTTAAATTTTTATTTTCATTTTCAGTACAAATTCCCACTTAGATTTTGGAATTTCGACTTAAATCTCGAAATTTCTACTTGTACTTTGGAATTCCGACCTATGGCTCGAATTTCCGACTAAGATCTGGGAAGTCCTACTTAGATCTCGGAATTTCGACTTAGATCTCGGAATTCCGACTTATATCACGGGATTTCGACTTATATCTTGGTAATTCCGAGATCTAATTCGGTTTCCGACTTAGATCTCAGAATTCAGAGATCTAAGATAGAATTTTGAGATCTAAGTCGGAAATCCGAATTAGATTGGAAAAATTTGGATTTAACTGATAAGACTTATATCTCGAAAATTAAAGAGATCTAAGTCGTAGAAGGGATGTAAGTTTTATTTTTATATAAGTCAAATTCCGCTTAGAGGATCTTAAGTCGGAATTTCACTTTAACTCGTAATTCCAGATCCTAACTCGATTTCCGACTTAACTCAGAATTCCCAGAGATTCAAGATAGAATTCTCAGATCTAATTCGGAAATCCGAATTAGATCTTGGAATTACGACTTAGATCTGGGAATTCCGACTTAGATCTCTAAGTCGGAATTCCGAGATATAAGTCAAAATTCGGAGATATAAGTCGGAATTCCGAGTTATAGGTCGAATTTCAAGATATAATTCGGTATTTTGAGATATACAACGGAATTCCGAAATCTAAGACGGAATTTGTACTAGAAAAAAAATTGGTGTGGTCCTTCTACGGCTTCGTAAATAAAGGATTTGCTTTTGAATCTTAAATTTTCCTAGCGGGGTTTCCTAGGAAAAATTTCAACTTTTTTTTCCAAATTCTAAAATGAAAAATTTCTATGCCAAAGTATTTTCCTTGAACGCATCTTTTACATATTTGGTGTGATTCCATGTTTTTGACAAAAAAAATTGAAAATCCTAGATACGGCACTGTTGCAAACTGAAACTACAAAATCATTTACAAAATATCAGTTGCCGTTTCAGTTTTAAACCACAATAATAAATCCTTAATTAACATAAACCGAAACATAAATCGTTCTTGTAAACTTTAATCTGCAGAAATAAATTCATTAAAATATTCTACCTCAAACTTTTTGTTATTCATGAAATTTTACGGCGGAGTATGGGTAATTAATTTAAAAAGGCAAGCCCCCGGACAACATAATTAAATATCATATACCACCGGGGCCAAAGTGGCAATTGTGTCAAATAGGAAATTCAACAGCAACTTTATCTAAATGCAAATGAAGTTGTAACGCAGCCGGGGGTAAAGTAATGCACTTGTTTCTTTTTTATTGTGTTGTCCAAACCAATTTAAATCGTTTTTAAATTGGGTGAAAAATAACAATGCTATTTTATGTTGAAAATTGTGCCGTAAAACACTGTAGCAGTTTTGTACAGGATGTGTTACTATTTAATAGAGAAATTCAAAAATTATTATTTTTTATATTTTAGCATATATTATGTACAGGGTGTCCCATTTTCTACACTTTTATAGAGTATCTTCGTAATTGTTAGTGCTATCAAAAAAGTAATTTGGGTCTAACTTACAATGTATTTATATTTTTTTCTGCCTCATCAGTAATACTACAATAATATTGAGTTTACTATATTCATATGCATCGTTTGCAGTTTTTGAGTACATGTCGCATTTTTTTATGCCTCCATTATTTTTCGTAATATGCGATATTTTATGTACTCGCATTAAGTAATTTTTGTGTGTTACTACAAAAAAAAATATAAACGATTGAGCATTAATCCCACTAGTAGCAATTGCATTATTTGCAATAATTACTGCTCAGAAACATATTTATATTTTTTTTGCCTTATCAGCAATACCACAAGAAAAATTGAGTTTACTACATTCATTAGCATCGTTTGTAGTTTTTGAGTACATGTCGCACTTTTTTATGCCTTCATTGTTGTTGTAATATGCGATATTTTGTGTACTCGCATCAAGTATTTTTTTTATTACTACAATAAACTACAAACGATTAAGCATTAATATCACTAGTAGCAATTACATTATTTCAATATTTACTGCTCAGAAATGTATTTATATTTTTTTCTGCCTAATCATTCATATTACAAAAAAATTGAATTTACTACATTCATTAGCATCGTTTGTAGTTCTTAAGTACATGTCGCACTTTTTTATGCGTCCATTATTTTTCGTAATATGCGATATTTTGTGTACTTGCATCAAGTAATTTTTTCTTTTGTTACTACAATAAACTACAAACGTTTGAGCACTAAAATCACTAGTAGCAATTAGATTCTTTGCAATAATTACTGCTTGGAAATGTATTTATAGTTTTTTCTGCCTCATCATTGATACTACAAAAAAAATTAAGTTTACTACATTCATAAGAATGGTTTGGAGTTTTTGAGTACATTTAGATCTCTTGATTTTTTTAGTCCGACGTACGGTTTTTACCTAAAAAATTATAGGGATTTAAAAAATAATTAGTTTTGAAGAAATTAGTGAGTTACTTATCAATATCTGCTCAAAGTAGGCAGATACGTACAAAGAACTGGTGGAACATTATAAATGTGGTAAAAAACTAAAAAATGCTTTTTGATACTTGATACGGACTTTTTTATGCCTCCAATATTTTTCGTAATATGCGATATTTTGTGTACTCGCATCAAGCAATAAATTATTTTTTTTACAACGATAAACTACAAACGATTGAGCAATAATCTCACTAGTAGCAATTACATTATTTGCAATAATTACTGCTCAAAAACGTATTTATAATTTTTTTGGTCTAATTATTAAAACTACAAAAAATTGAGTTTACTACATTCATTAGCATCGTTTGTAGTTTAAAATAAAATTTAAAAAAATAGATTTTTATAAAAGCGGGTTCCAGCGTGATGGAGCTGTATATTCTGTGATAGCTTTGAATATTAATAGCTCTGATAGCTTTAGCACTTTTTGTGGGTATTGAATGAGACTGAACCGTCTCAGCTATGCAATGCTTATAATGCAGTCGGAAAAAAAAGACAGATACTAAAATATGACCAAATGCATAGTGTTTTTGCTATTTATGGATCGATTCTTTTATCGTCTTAAATTTGAGATTTGCAGATGTAGATTGTAAAAGGGAATCTCGTCTTGGTGAAGTTTTCACTTCTGTCTTGTTGTCTTAAGCACACTCCCCAATTTTATTCTCAAAATCACTTTAAAATTTTAGGAACAAAAATCAACCTCCGTCTCAAAACTAAAAACTTTAAAATTGTCTTATCTTTGGCCAAGGAATCCTCTATTAAGGTAGTTGACTCGTAAAACGGCTTTTTTAAAAATTAAATGAAACTTAAATATATGGTGAATTAAAGTGTCTTATTATCTTTGAAGCGAGATATTAAGAGTGCATTTACGCTACACTTTAGGGGTCGGGTGAAAGGACGCGGAGACGGTGGGCGGAGACTAACAAACTCCTACTACTACAACTTTCGTATAGCCGCATTAAAAATATTAAATTTTATTTAGGTTTTTCCAAATTCTGTGTATCGATGCGATGTTTTTTTCCGATTGCAAGCCTACAGGAGAAAACGTTTTTTGGTAACTATTTTTCACTTAAATGACATAAATTATACACCATTTTAAAGGTAAGGAAATAATCTATGCCTCTGCTGTAACAGATTTTTAAAATATGAGTCGAGTTAAGAAAAAATAGTATCTAAACATAACCGATTTTAGGGTGACTTTCACTTAAGGAAATATTAAAAACTAAATCCAAATTTAAAAAACTATTACAGCAGAAGCCTAGATTTAAGTTTGGCTTTCATATACTTTTTGAAAATTATTGATAACTTATACCGTTTTTAAGAAAAACATTATGCCCCGAACCCCAAATTGGATCCAATTTTCGCGGCGCGAAACAATCAAATTGTGCATAGATCTGTCATGTATGAAAGCCATGCATTCATTTCGGAATGTCTTGAAAACGGTTTCTACGATATATTTAAAAAAAACTAATGCATTTAAAATTAATATATTAGAAAATTTAAAAAAAGAACTAAATTTTTTTACTGTTTTCTTAAAAGGATCTTGATTTTTATAAGTTTATTAGGTCTATGTATTATTAAGAAATAGTGTACACTATTTTATTCTTTTTTTAAGTAGTCGCCCTTATAGAGGGTGGATTTTAGGACTAGGTGGGTTCAAAATATGTAAAACAGTGTAAAATATAACTGAATAACGAACAGACCTCTTGTGTTGTGTTTACAGTCTCCTACAAAAATAATATTTTCAAGCATTGAGAACCTCTTATTTGGAACAGCGCTGGGGTCCATTCAAAATACTACTTCACGAATTAAACTAAGTAAGTAGGTAAAAATATAATGATCCGTCCTAGTACTAATCCCGGCCCGTTCAACAATCAATTTTTGTTAGAGAGCGATGGGCGAGTTCGGCATGGATGGCATGGAAGAGACAAAGATAAAAGATACCATTCGAGATTGGGGGATTAAATTGTGAACGGACCGGGCTTTACTTACTATAAGGCGATAATTTTGTGTACGTCTGTCGCGAGTGAACTACTTTAAGCGTTGTCTCATGTTTTTTGAAATACCCTGTAGATCACGAAAATTTCCGCTTACTGTTTCTACTTAAGTGTATTCCAAAAAACAAAACCCAAATTCTCTTTTTTATATAAAATATTTATTGGTTTAAATGCTGTTAATCCAATTTAGTTTAAACAGAAGCCAAAACTTCGCCTATTATTCAACCCCGCAGCTACCGCATCTGCGAAAGCTCATTAGTAGTCTGCAACACGAGCACCTTGTCCCTAAATCACACCGAAATTAATTACGTTTCGTTGTCGTTATCAAGTAATACACAAATCACGGCTCTTATCTGTTACGAGCTCGATTTCATTCTAATAACGATGCGCTGTTGCTATGTTAACTGATAAGCTTTGACCGGGCTCTGTTTCCAACTCTATCTTTATGACAGATACTAATTCGAATTATTTATTGCCGTCGATATGGACTCGCGCACTATAAAGTATGAATTTGCGTGTCGGAACCGGTCATTTTGGGAAGATATGTATCTCTGTTCAGTTACACCGTGCAGCTTCCGTGAACTCTAACAATAAATTAAGCTGAATTTATACATTCGATACTTGACAATCAAAAGGAGGAACTATCTCTTTCGGGGCCAAATTAGTACCAATAAGTTAAATTTTTAACCTTTTTAGCCACTTTTATACTTTTTAAAATTATTATCCCAAATTTAACCTACGATTTTTTGAACAGTCGGATGCAACGTGGCAGTGTCGCTTTTTCCACAGCTGACACAATGTTACAGAATCTGTTTCTACTTAATCTTTACCAATTTCAAGAAGTCTGATTAAGTTGAAATTTTGTATGGGGGTCAAGGGCCGATGACAATACAATTATTTCATAACTTCGTTCTAATCTCCTGGCTAGGATCATCAGAAGTAAAAAAAAAAAAACCTTTTTTAAAAGACAACCGGGAAAGCGCAAAGGAAAAAAAACCAAACGCTTTCTACATAAAAACCTGGGCCAGTCATCCAAATGGTTTCTTTTAGGTCCGCCATACTGCCGAAAGATGTAATTTTTTTCCTTGGGCATGGACAAAGGGCCCAAAGCTTTGTTTCGCGATATTTGTTAACAATGAACTGTAGAACAAAAAAATTAAAACGCCCAAAGGGGGTGCCAAGGGGGCCATAATGGGGCAAACATGTCATTTAGCAATGAACGCCCCATTAAAGCCGATGACAATACAATTATTTCATAAATTCGTTCTAATCTCCTGGCTAGGATCATCAGAATTAAAAAAAAAACACCTCATTAAAATGACAATACTTGGCGAATGCGCAAGGCCAAAATAGCACAAAACGCTTTCTACATGATAGACCTGGAGCAAAGATTGATACTACTTCGAACTTCGAACTCGAAGTGGAACTATAATATTCTTTGCCTGGAGCCGAGTCATACCAATATGGCTTTACTTCTTAAGGTCCGCCATACTGACCGAAAGATGTAATTTTTTCACTTCGGACATGGACAATGGGCCCCACGCTGTTGTTTCGCGATATTTGTTAACAATGAACTGTAGAACAAAGAATTCAAAACGCCATACCTCTGGGGCATCGCCAAGTGGCCGCCATAATGGGGCAAACATGTCATTTTTGCAATGAACGCCCCATTATGGGTCGCTGGCGATCCCCAAGGGCGTTTTAAATCTTTGTTTCGGTTTATTGTTAACAATTGAAAACAAAGCGTGGGGCCCATGATCCATGTACCAAAATTACCTTTAGTTAAACTAGGGATGGCACATTGAGTTCGCGGACTTTGGCTACACTTTAGGGATGCCATACTGAGAATTCAAAGTGGAAATAACGATGTCTGTCAGCCCCCAAAGCCTCGGTGTGGGCCTATGATACATGCAAAAACCCTCTCGGCTCCAGGTCTATGAATCCAGGCTACTGGCAGCAAAAGAATTATTTTTGGAGAAAGCGTTTTTCACTGACCTTTATGTTGGGTTATCCATAGGGTTTACCTTTTCCATATTGAAATTTGTTATGCTTCGTTGGCCATAATAGATTTATTGACAAAAGATTTACTAAAAATCGAGGCTCTTGATTGCTGTTGATGTTGTTTTGAGACTAAAAAGTAAGAAAATAAATTATAGTTAAAAAAAATTACATTTTACTTTTTAGTTCTGTTTTTTTAGATTTGTTTAAACTTTAATTTATTATGGTTATGTTAGTATTTTCATATAAATACAATTTTAATTATTTTTGTACCTTTTTTCCCGCTTTAATTTAGTGAAATTATTTACACTTTTCTTGTGTTGTGCAATAAAAAACTGCTGTTATTTGTATTAAGGATAAAAAGAAGTAAAAAATAGGGCCGTCAATTTTTCTAAGATTGAAATCGATCTTCTCTGTGATTTGGTCATAAAATATGTATGGAGTGTTCCACAAAGTTATCAAAATATAGAAACAGGTATTATAGAATAATAAAGAGCAAAAAAAGTACAAAATGTTGTGACCTTATAGCTATCGCATTTGTATCAGTAGCAGCAGCAGTGTAAAGTAACCTTATTTTTACATTAAGGATAATATAATTTTGTTAAATTATCAATTTATTAATGAATAATTTTTTTTATTCTTCTTTTTTACTATTATTTTATTCGTATACTATTTTGGTGTTTACCTTGGTCTAAGTATTCTGGGGGTTCCTGAGGAGTCACTTGTCCCTATAACTTTTTTATGATTAACTTAGAGAATAGGCATAAGAAAAAAACTGTAATTTTTGACAAGCTACCATAGTCTATCGAACTTCCAGTTTAATCCGAAATAACATTAACTTTAAATTTTAAAATAAGACACTCGGTATCTGAATGCAGAAACTAAAATCTCGTTTCCAGATAATTTTACCAGTGAAAAGTTTCATGGGTGTATATATATATATATATATATATATATATATATATATATATATATATTAAGTTTTAGGAATTTTTTAGTAATTTTAAATAAATTTTTAAACCCCAAAAAATTACAAAAAAATCGAATAACAACTTATTTTTTTAAACCCGTTTACAAGCTTTGAGCCGACTGACTGTCGACTTTTAAAAAAATGTAACATAAGCAAATATCACAATTCTTGATTATTCGGCTACCCAAGATTGGATTACGTCATACGTAAAAAGGGGAATGGTTAGGATGCCAGATAAGCTAACACGGCCTTCCTGACCTCGGGGCGTCCTCGCACCGCTGACAAACTGTAAACAAAAAAAAAAAAAAACACAACATTTTAATTTTAATTTTTTGAGAAAAACCATTTTTTGGGGATTTTTTTTTTTTTTTTTTTTTTTAAACCCCTTAGCCTAAATTTACGTTTGGAGACCTCGGCCAAACTAAATTTGGGATCTAATCCAAGCCCGATTTTTTTTTTTCGGGGACCCCAGCCTAAATTTACGTTTGGGGACCTTTTTTTCCCCAAGCTAAATTTAGGGATCTTCGTACCAAGCCCAATTTTTTTTTCAGGGATTTACCAAAAAATTTACGTTTGGGGACCTTATTTTGCCCAAACAAATTTAAAAAGGGATCTTAATTACCAAGCCCTTTTTTTAATTTCGGGGACCTTAGCCAAAATTTACTTTTGGGGGCCCCTTTTTTTGCCCAAACAAATTAAGGGGATCTTAATTCCCAAACCCCTTTTTTTTCGGGGATCTTTTAGCCAAAATTTATGTTTGGGGACCTTTTTTTCCCCAAACAAATTTAAAAAGGGATCTTATTCTAAATGCACCAACCTTACTTTTTTTTTTTCTTGCTGACCAGGCCAGGTACGCGGTTCATGCGCTGCTAAGTTGTCCCCCCATGGCTGTCTTTTCCCCAAAAGAGCATACCTCTCATTCGGTAGACAATGTTTTTATCAAAAAGGGACCTTGATATTTCGGCTTTAGTTTTCCACCATATGCCATCTGACTGTTTTCTATAACCACTTCACCCCCAACAGCATACGGCACAGCTTTAACTCTTTTTTTTATTGAAAGCATTTGTTGTTTGTTCTGTGATTTTTTTAATCTCTTGTTTACTTCCATCTGAATCAATTTTGCATTACGGGACCTCGTTTTGACACGGAATTTTGGTAACAGCTGATTAGTGGCCTCCAACCGGCGATTTTCTCCAAACATTAACACCCATGGAGCATAGCCGGTTGATTTTGTTTCAGTCACATTAATAGAGTCTTCTATTTTGGAAGAACTTGTATCCAGTTTTCTCGTTTTTTCATTCAGCGTAGCTCTCATTGAATTAAATAAGGTCCCCTAACCCTCTCTACTTGTCCGTTGCCACTTTGGGACCCCGGTAGCAATCAAGTGTAACTTACTTTCTGCTCTTCCAAAAATTTTTAAAAAATTTTTTGGGCAAAAAAACAGTTCCTCTATCAGCTATTATTCTTTTTTGGGAAATTTCCCCGCTCATAAAAAAACCATACTAAGGGCTTTTAGGGGACATTCTGTATTTTTTTCTTAATAGGACAAACCAAAAATTTTTTTAAAAAAAGTCGAAAATTTTAAAAAAATTTTTTGCATTTATTAGATTTTACCAACGGCCAAAACGTGTCAATATGCCATGTATCTAATTTTGCTGAGGGGTTTTGTTTTTTTAAATTTCCCCTTGTTTCCCGTAAAGAGTTTTCCCCCCAAAAAACAAGCTCGACATTTGGGGAAAAAAATTTGCGTACTGTTTTACCCATATGAGGCCATATTAAATCTTCTCGCAATTTTAACAACATTTTATCTGCACCTATGTGACATGACTCATCATGATATAATCGCATAATTGCGAGTCGGGCAGATGCCGGAACGAAAATACGATCTACTTTTCATTTGAGCTTCGTAGATACACAATTTTTTCCCCCCTTTACGAAATATCCACACTTGCTATACGTTTTTTTTTTGATAAATGACAAAACGTATCATTTGATTGGTATTCGTGAATCGGTTTTTTTTTCATTCGAAGTCACGGCTCGTTTTTGGCCAAAAGTTCAGCGGGAGGGTTTGGGGTAAGATAATCTACATGTGCCTTTTTTTGTCCTTGCCTGTATTCAATTTCAAAATAAAAATCTTGCAATTTTATCCACCACCTTCAACACGAGGGTGTAATTCTTTTTAGAGCGGTAGCACGCACAAGTTTCAGTCCTATAAATCGTGAATTTTACACCATACAAGTAAACACGAAAATATTGTGAAAAATTTAACAATGCTAGAGTTTCTAGGTCTTTCAGTGATAACGTGATTCGCAATCAGTAGTGCCCTATTAATATGCTACTGGGACGCAAGTTTTCAGAACCTTTCTGCATCAACACTGCACCTAGACCTACCGCACTGGGGCCGTATGTAATTCTTTTTTCAAGTTAGGAAAAAAATTTTTTTAAAATAGGGATCTCTGTTATTTTTTTTATTAACCCCAAACAATTTTTTTTTCACACTCTTTGTGTCCATTCAAATGTTTGTCCTTTACGTAACAACATTGCAAGGGGGGGAGTTAAAGTTGAAAAAATTTCTATAAACCGACGAAAGTATCCGGCAAGTCCTAGAAATTGTCGCACCCCTTTTTTCATCTCTGGGAGCAACCGTCTTTGGGCATTGACTTTTCTCATGCTAGGCTTTACTGTACCATTCTCTATAATAACGCCTAAATATTCTACACATTTTTTTAAAAAAGAAAACTTTTCTAAGTTCAATACAAATCCAGCTTTTGACAACACATTTATTACCTCTCGTAAACTCTCAAGTCCACTGTTTATAGTTTCGGCGGGAATCAAAACATCGTCAATATAAACAAATGCAATTCGATCCTTAAGCGTTCCCAGTGCCTTGTCGATGGCGCGCTGATAACAAGACGGCGAATTGACAAAACCGAAAGGGGATGCGGTTTATTCAAAAGGGTTTTGGGGTTAAAAGGCCGGGGTTTATTTTGGATGACTCTTCGATTTGGGCTTTTTAAATCCGGACTTCATATAAAAATTTTTCAAAAGTATACATTTTTTTTCCAGGGGTAAAATTTATCTTGTTTTCCCGGGGGCGGCCAGTTTTTTACGCAATACTCGCTTTTTACTTCACAAAAATCTACACAAAGTCTAACGTCACCATTCTTTTTTTTGACAAGCACAATTGGACTTGCATATTCAGATTCACTTTCGCGAATTATTCCATCTCGTAATTGTTCATCGATAATTTGCTTAACTTGCAGTCGCCCCCAATATGATAAGTGACGTGGGCGACCCAAACGGGGTTTTTTATCACTCCCTATATTCTTTTTTCCGTTGTCACAGCTGACGGCGTTTGTTTATAAGCAGTTCGAAAAATTTGGGTTTATGGAAGCCCAATTTTCCCCAGTCCTGACACATCAATAGTATTTTCCTCAAATTTTGGTCTCAGTACGCGATTAATATACAGGGGATCATGTAATATCGACTTTGTGCTCACTGATTTCTACTTTGATTCAGGCCGTTGTAGTACATCTAAACCTATAAGGGCATCAACATCACCTCCTGGTATAGACCCCTTGGGGAAGATAAAAAAAACAATTTCCCCTTTCCCCCTTGTTGGAGTGTACATAATAGTGGGGAAACGTCCAACCGGGTTTTTTTACTTTTTTATTCAGTCAAAGGGTTTGGAGACAGGTTCAATTTTCAAATTTAAATTTTTTTCCCGTTTTTTTTAACACAAACACCCAAAACAGTATCCACTAAATACTTTTAAAAAGATTTTTGTTGTTTTTTTTAAACTGTTGCTATGGGTATGGATCGAGTTAAACGACTTTTCTGCGTGAGCAATACTCGTTTGGAAATCCTTTTGAAAACAAACGTCTTCACTGTGCCCCGGTTTTTTTCAATAAGTACAAACAACTTTAGCATTTTTTTTTCCTTTTAAGTCTGTTTCAATTACTTTTACAGTTGCAGTTTCATGCACGTCACTTTCCAATTTTAAAAAAATTTTTTTAATCAACTTGTTTATGTCCATACCGATCCCTTTACGACATTTCCCTTGAAAAACCTGATATTTATCACGAGAATATCCCCGTTTTGGAAAAAACGTTAGAACTACCCCGGGAAGAACGACGCATGTTTTTCCTTCGCACATTTTTTGTGCATCGCATACAGCTAAAAAATTTTTAAAAATTCCGCTTCACAGTCTGGCACTTGCACACAAATTCGTTGCGTACCTTTTCCTATCCTGAATTTTTAAATTCAACGAGACTTAGCACAATATTCCAAGGAAAATCAGGATAAAATCGCAATCGACGCAAGTTTAGAACTGCCATATTCCACTAATGAAGAAAAATTCGAACTTAAAAAAACCAGAAAAAACGCCACTCTTAGGCCGGGGGACCCCTTTTCGGAAAAGCGATTTCAAAATCGCGCCGAAATGATCCCAATCACGCACAAGAGGCTTCCAGTGTTTATAAAAACGGGTCTCGACCACGAAGAGCCTCACCAGCTTTAGAAAAAATTAAAAAGTCCGAAAACAAAGTTCCATTTTTTTTTCTGGTGACGTCATCCATCCACCCCAAAACACAAACGGGGGGTCATCTGAGTCAAAACTTGACAATTGAATCTGCGACGATGAAGCATTCTGACTCTCGGATGCAAACACAAACTGGGCTCGCCCAACATTTGCGCAACTTTACTTTTGATGTTTTGGGGGGTTTGGCCCATTTGGGGAAAAATTGCATCCTTTTGGGTTTTAAGTTTTTTTTTATTTTTCTTTTTTGAAGTTAAACATTCTAACATTTTTTTATTCCAATAGTTCACTTTGTCTTGTAACCATTTCAGGTTCCTCTCACTACCGTCGCCAGGATCTTGGGGTTTGATTATTACTGTCCGCCATTTTTATTTTTCCCCACAAAAAAATTCAAACAGGTTTTTTTCCTTTTTTTTTAAACCCCAAAAAAAAAAAAAAACTCCTTTTATAGTTTTTAAAAAGGAATTTTAGTAATTTTAAATCAATTTTAATCAAATAATAAATAAAATCGAATAACAACTTTTTTTTTTTTTCTTTACAAGCTTTAACCCCTGACTGTCGACTCTTTTTTAAAAGTAACATAAGCAAATATCCCCCAAATTTTTGATTATTCGGGGACACCCCAAATTGGATTACGTCATACGTCGGGAAAAAAGGGGATAGGTAGGATGCCCCTAAGCTAACATATATATATATATATATATATATATATATATATATATATATATATATATATATATATATATATAAAATAAAATAAAATATATATATATATATATAAAATATAATATATATATAATATATATATATATATATATATATATATATATATATATATATATATATATTATATATATATATATATATATATATATATATATATATATATATATATATATATATATATATATATGGCAATACAGCAAATGTACAAGAAACGCTGCTGTTTCAATTTACTGTTTATCCATTCACAGGTTATTTGTTGTTATTGTAACAAATGCGAAATTTTTATTGGTTTTAGTTTGCCTATACTTTATCTCCTTTGCCCGTTAAGCAAACACAATACCCTTTGTTTTCCAAAATGACTTAGTGTTAAATAACACCATATATATTTTTTTAAGTAGCAAGAATCTAATAAAATTCGCAAAAATTGTAACTTGTGATATACCGTTAAATAAATGCTTTTAGAAGTTAGAACATTTCCAGGAAAAACATACCTAATAATGTGTTTTGTAATGTATAATTCACTTTGTGAATTATTTACTTTCTTCTTTGTAACGCTGATATTTCGGCAAAAGAGAGAAATATAGTTTTAAGGTAATAAATAATTTAATATTATATAAATTATTTATATACTGGTACATTCATTTTTTTAAAATTAAATCATCATTGTATTAAGTCACATTTTTCTTAATCTTTTTTTATATGATCGACAAGTTAATTATGTAGAAACTAATATTTTATGAGTTTAAAAGATTATAATTCTATTTAACCCAAAGAAAACCATTTAAACTAGTTTTGATTTATTGTAAAACATGGGTATTGATATTAATATTTTTTAAAGTACTGGTTAATATTTATTTATTTAATTTTAATTACATTTATATTTTTACTAGTACATGACAACACTAATTTGCCAAATCACAGTTACTATATAAAATTGGTAAATGATAAAATTAGCTTCGATATAGAACTTTAAACGTTGTTTCTGATGAATGCTTACTACTTTTAAGATTCTCGCTAATTAAAGTATTTTCAGTTGTAATATTAATAACAAGTAGTTTGTGCAAGTCTTAAAATTTGTCCTCTTCGCATAGCTGATATTAAATCAAAAACTTATTACTTATACACCAACTTTTATATCGCTTTAAAAGCTGAGTTATTTTGAAATCCTTTAAAATTTTCCTTAATATCGGAAATTTTATATTTCTGCACGAGTGCACACCCCTTGACCTTTATTATAACTGAGTTTAACTTGTTTTTTAAAAATTATTAACCTTTGCTGAAAAGTTCCGGTAATCTGATTTACCTGAAACTCTAATAAACCATAAATTTAAAGGTATAAACTGTATATATACACGTGTATATATATATATATATATATATATATATATATATATATATATATATATATATATATATATATATATATATATATATATATATTTTAAATTATGCGCAATCTAATTTGTTTTTAAACTTATCTGAGTTTACGAAAATTTTAAATTAAACTTATGTTCAATATCTCCTATAACTTTAAAAACATGGAAAAATAAAGAGGGTCGTTTTCGTATTTGTATACAGGGTATTGTACAAAGTTAGCCTGCAATTTTTAGAGGGCGTACGACAAGACAAAAAGTATAAAAAATGATCTAACTTAAAAAACAAGCTTAAAAATTGATTTTACTCTACCTATATAAAACTGTTTCTAAACAAAAAAATCCGGTTTTACAAGTTTTTTTATATATATATATATATATATATATATATATATATATATATATATATATATATATATATATATATATATATATATATATATATATATATATATATATATATTAATATATATTATATATATTATATATATATATATATATATATTGTTATATTTATATATATTATATATATATATATATATATATATATATATATATATATATATATTTTATATTTATATATATATATATATATATATATATATATATATATATATATATATATATATATATATAAGGGTCCTGAAGCTCACCTCCGTCTTATGTAGCTCATATATTATTTAATGTAAAATTTTCATATTTTGCAGACGTTACCTTTAACCTACGGTGCATTTTTTAAATGGAACGCTGTGTATTTTTTTGTATATTTATGCTTTATTGTCTGAAAATGGTAAGCAATCTTATTGACAAAGCTGGGAAAAGTTATCTACTAAAAATATTTAAAGACAATTATATTTTGAATAATCATACATCATCAATATTTACTGATTAAAATTAAATTAAAAAATTAAAAACGTAATTATGTCAACAATTTTCATAATTAAACATCTGAACCGCACGCCGCCACTGCCATTTAATATCGAAACCTGCTGTAAAGAAAGACGGAGACACCACTCTCTCAGTTTATTCGCGCAGCCAACGATGACGTCAAAGTATTCTTTACTATTGACAATTACTTTAAAATGATAGGTGGCTATGAAAAACAATTTATTGACATTGGATTTTATTTAACTAATGAAATCTTATTTTGACGTATTATAAAAATTCGAGTAAATTATTATTATTTATTAATTAAATTAAATTAATTTTAAAAAACCTTTAAATGTTAAATAAACCTAATTTTTAATTTTTAAAACCTTTCGGCTAAAATTTATGTAACTTTAAACAATTTCTAGATAATAATTAACGTTATTAGGAAACTCCTATGTTGTATTGTTTTTCATAGCCACCTATCATTTTTATTTAATGGTATTACTATTAAAATAGATGCCAAAATGAGTTTTCAACGAATAACTTTTAATGTGTTAGGAATTTCGATAGGGTTATAATTAGAAAAATGTTTGTTTTTTAATTCTGCATCTAACGACCTAAAATATACAAGGGCTTATATTTAAAATAAGAAAAATAAAGTGCTTTCAAATTTGAATAGTTTGACACTAAATTTTGGACATCCTGTACAGTTCGAATTCACCAAACATGACCTAAGCGACTGATATTACGTTACTTAATAAGTTTGTTGTTTAATTCTATTAATCCCAGCACTATTGGTATTTTTATTCATTTCTAAATTGAATGGTGCAAAAATTTTTTTTTTAATATTTTATTTTTTTTCTCTGGAATTACTGAACCGATGTTAACAAAATTTTGGAGGAAGATAGATGACTACAAGAAGTACCTAAATATATAAAAAAAATACACAGCGTTCCATTTAAAAAAATGCATCCGTCAATGAGTCAAAGTCATGCAAAATATGAAAATTTTATATTAAATGATAAATGAGCTACATAAGACGGAGGTGAGCTGCAGGACCCTTATATTATATATATATATATATATATATATATATATATATATATATATATATATATATATATATATATATATATATATATATATATATATATATATATATATATATATATATATATATATATATATATATATATATATATTATGTTCAGGTCAAATTTTGAACTGAATTTTAAAGTAATTATCCATCCGATTTAGCTGAAATTTTGCTTCCACGTTTAGTTTGAATGACAATGCATGGTTAGTCAAATGACGTCATTCTATATCCAATATGGCGGACTGGCCAAGATGATGGTCTAGTTATTTTTTATGCACTTCCTTAATGTGGGTTATCAAATGAAAGGGCTTGCTGAGAATAATACGAAAAATTCAAATGATGTCAGTCTAAAATCCAGTATGGCGAATCTTAAAGATGGTAGATTATGCTTTTTTATGCATCCCCATGCTATGGTTATTAAAGTAAGGGATTTAAGGGCAAAAGGCAAAAAACAATATGGCCGCCATACCAATTTTAAAGAGTTTTTACTAGGCAAAGGTTAGGGATAGTTTAGTGTCCGTCCGGTAGCGTAGTGGTCAGAGCCTTGGCTGTGCCGGCAGAATCCGGTTCGAATCACCGCAGGAGACATATCTAGGTAGTAGTTATTTAAAATAACGTCCGTGGTGGCACTAGCCGTTGTCTAAAAGTGCTTAAATGCAACATTTGCATGTTTCAGTGCTTGGACAACGTTGACGGACAACTAAAGGGGAAGAAATGGGTTAAACATGAAAACCCGAACATCGGTACTTTGGTACTTAGGTTTATATATGTATATATAATCCGTAGGATATAATATACATATATAATAATCCTTCGTGAGTTGTCATAAAGATAAAAAAAAACAGACTTAAAAACCTGTCCAGCGATAGCTAAAAAAATAAAAATAAATTAATAGTAAAAAAATATTGTTAAAAAAAAATGTATTTAAATGTATAAAAAACTTTAAATTAAATCAAACCTTTCAATTTATTACGTTACACAATTTATATGATATAAAAGCTTGTCGCGAGTTTATAATATATAAATATAAAATAATGTAATGAATTGATAAAATGATTTAATTCAGAGTTTGTTTTTTGTAAACATGTAAAAAAATCTTGTTTTTAAAAATGTTTTTTTTGTTGTATTTGTGTATAATAAGGTTGCAATGTCACTCGCTTCTTTCTTTATTAAATCTTTCAACTTTTATTTAGTGCCGTCAAATATTGGAAGGGTCCAAATATTACTCCAAATTATTTGTTTGTCATTTTAACTAAGTTATAAAAAATCCTTATTAGAATTTAAAAAATAAATAAAACAAGGTAATACGCTGGAAAATAAATAACCCAAATAGTCATTTTTATAATAAAATATAAATATCTAGATTATATAATCCTTGGTTCGATGTAAATAGTTTTCTATGGTTTAGTACATGCATGTACTTTAAAATAAAAGTAAATTATACTTATATTTAAGTACTTTCCAAAATTTTTTAAACTTTTTACCCAGGTTTATTATTAGTTTCTAAACCTACTGCAAGACATGACACCAATATGTTTTTATTATAATTTATCCGCACTTTACCAGAACCGTGGAAAACATTTACAGTTTTAGGATGTTATTGTAAGTAATACACGGCTAATATCTTTCAAGATAAAGATTTGGTCCTACTGTAGCTGGTTTAAAAATCTAATTTTAAACTTAAAGTAATAACGCTGTCACTATTATTAAACCTGCAGGATGTCACGCTTGTACATTAAACAATTTATGTTCAATTTTATTAGATTCTGATCTTCATTTATGAACATATGGCCAGAGAAGTTTATTACAAAATAAAAACAACCGTAAACTGAACTGCACAAGTCAGCTACATTCCGACATTTTAAAGTTTTCCAGACGACAGGTGCAGACTTTATGAATCCTGGAAACATGCGGTAAATTAAACGATCATTTATTAAATGCATAATTTATAAAGTTAATTTCAGACAAAACAGCGTGTTTAAACCTACTTTGGGCGACTAATATATTTTATCACGACGTACATTTTAAATTTATTACTCGTAAAATGCACGATTTAAATGCTTTTCTCCAACGCAAAGAACATTATTGAAAACATGCACATTAAAACTTTATAGAAGTATTTTTATACGGAAAAGAACACCAGTTCCTAAAAACAGTCAAACAAAAATAGCCTCTACTAACAAGAAATATCCTTGTTTTTAAAGTCATTATGTCTACGAATATTTTTGAAGTTAATATATAGGTAACAGATAAATTTAGTTGGATTTGATCATTGCTTCTAGCTTGATTTTGTTCTTAAGAAATAAGAGATATAAAGGAATATAAAGGTAGTATGTTTGTCGTAAGCAAGTACTGAATATTTTGCCTACTACCCATAAATAGCGCACATGAACATCCATATCCTATGGTATGGAGGGTAGAGGGAAGGGATATTTAAGAGTCCATTCGCGCCGCGAAAATTGGATCCAATTTGGGGTTCGGGGCATAATATTTTTCTCAAAAACGGTATAAGTTATCGATAATTTTCAAAAACTATATTAAAACACTTAAAACACTTAAATCTAGGCTTCTGCTGTAATAGTTTTTTTAAATTTGGATTTAGTTTTTAATATTTCCCTAAGTAAAAGTCACCCTAAAATTCGTTTTTTTTATCTTGGGACAGTCCACGAAGGCTGATGCCTAAGTACTAACGTACCGTGGGTGTCTTCAGTGTGGTGAGAGGGAGTTAAAGTTTTGGAGATTGGGAGGAGAAGGAAAAACTTCTGCGGGCAGCAGGTTCCATAGTCTTGACACTCTAGGGATGAAGGAACGAAGAAAGCGGGAAGTTCGGGGCCTCTCTAACTGAACTGTAAAAGGATGCATAAAAGTTGCACTACGTGTTGCTCTGTTGGGAGCTGCCAGAGAAGGAATTATACTGGCCAACTCCTCCGAGCAGAAGCCGTGAAAATACCTATAGAAGAGCGACAGGTCCCCTACAGCTCGACGGTGGGCAAGAAGAGGAAGCCTTTCTGTGAGCGTTGGATCATTAATAAGACGAACGGCTCTTCTTTGAATGGAGTCCAGAATGCTAAGTGTTGTAGGGGACGCCATTCCCCAGACATGAGAACAATATTCTAAAGAGGTCTGATTTGGGATACATACAGAGTGTACAAATTGGAAGAAGAGAAATATTTTCTGGCTCGGAAGAGAAATCCAATCTTTTTTGAAGCTGCCGAAGCTATGGATAAAATGTGTTTGTGCCAGTTAAGGTTATTCTCAAAAGTAACGCCGACAAGATTAAACGACTCTTTGTTCTGCAGAACTTGGCCGCTCATATGTAAGGGATGAGCATTTGCAGACATTTTTCGCGACAGGGAACATGACTGTGTTTTAGAGGCATTAAACTGAACAAGATTTTTGGCGCCCCAATCCAAGATAAGTTTGAGGTCTTGTGAAAGAGATATCTGCATTGACCTGCGCTTGTTTTCGAAATCAGGATTACACGATGGCTTAAGAAATTGAATACTAGAGTGGAGGGTACTATCGTCAGCAAAACTATGAATGGGATTGATTGTGGAAGAGAGAAGATCGTTAATGTGTAGAAGAAACAGCGTGGGTGCCACACTGAGCCCTGGGGCACCCCAGCATTAATTTGGTAGAAGCTGGAGGAATGACCATCTACACTAACTGATATACGTCGATTAGAAAGGAAACTGGAAAGCCAAGAGCAAAGCTTAGGTGGAAGACCGTAAGAAGGAAGTTTGTTAAGAAGCGCATCATGCCAGACCTGATCGAAAGCTTTGGATATGTCAAGAGCAACGATCTGGGATTGACCAAGAAACTCAAGGGACTTGTTCCAGTTGTGTGAGACAAAGGAAAGAAGATCAGCTGTGGATCTACTGTGACGGAATCCATATTGTCTATCATGTAAGATCTTATGTTTTTCCAGATACTTTAAGATTGGGGAATTAATGAATTTTTCCATTACTTTGCAAACAACTGAAAGAAGAGATATAGGTCTATAGTTGGAAGGGAGACTTTTGGATCCTTTTTGGGGACAGGTTGCACACGTGCAGCTTTCCAACTCTCCGGGAAAATGCCCGTGTCGTAAGAGATTCGAAAGAGGCGAGTTAAGATGGGAGCAAGCTTGGGAGCACATTTTTTAAGACGATTGCTGGTATGCCATCCAGCCCAGACGATTTTTTAGTATTAAGAGAAGAAAGAATACGCTTGATTTGTTATGTTTAGATACTATTTTTTCTTAACTTGACTCATATTTCAAAATCCGTTAAAGCAGAGGCATAGATTATTTCCTTACCTTCAAAATGGTGTATAATTTATGTCATTTAAGTGAAAAATAGTTACCGAAAAACGTTATCTCCTGTAGGCTTGCAATCGGAAAAAACATCGCATCGATACACCGAATTTGGAAGAACCTAAATAAAATATAATATTTTTAATGCCAATATACAAAAATTGTGGTAGTGGGAGTTTGTTAGTCTCCGCCGACCATCTTCGCGTCCTTTCGTCCGACCCCTAAGGTGTAGCGTAAATGCACTCTTAAGATGAAAAACCAAAATGCGTTAAATTAGTGTGGCGCTGCAGTAGCAACAAGGTAAATCTCAGAAAGAGCGCCAAAAGTAATTTGAATATGATGGAGAAATGAACAATAACGAAGGCTTTGCGTTCCATTTCATAAATATACATTATCTTTTCATTTTATCATAAAAAATCATTTTTATCTTTTACGTCCACTAGGACAATGTTTTATGACACAAACATTGTCCATGATTTATTAAAACGTATTTTACAAGTCAACACTGACACTATTTATAAACCTCCACGTTTTTTGACAGCACTTCTTTATTTTAGGTTATATTTACTTAACTTCCTAACTCGAAAAACTTCAATTTGTTAACAACTGCTATTTTCATACCATACCCTTTGCCTATGCTAGCGTCACTTACAGCTGGACACTTTCAATTCGTCTCCCATATGAGTTATTTCTCCTTCCCTCTACCTTCCATAACCTATGGGTACTGGTGCTGATTTTTTTGTGGTTCAACCTTGTTTAATTAAGGTCGTATATAGAGTTGCTGTTTTATTTTCAAGGTGTTTGAGGCTATAGCTGTTAACCATTCCTAACGAGAATAAAACACGGAGTAGCCGTCTTGGCCGGAACAGGAGCTTACAAGAAACAAAAATTGTTCCTAAAAACACATTTTTTATGATTAGGAGGCCCACTTGGTAAGGTAATAAGAATGTGAGGAATAATGTAAGAATAAAGCTTTAATTTCTACCTCAGATTAAAAACATTATATAAAAAAATATCTGATATACGTTAAAAAATATGTTTAAAATAATGTTTGTTTTAAATATTCAAACTATTGATATAACTGTTTATGTCATAGAAAACGTTTTATTCTGAGTCATTCAGGCACTTACAGTATATCTAAAGAAGCCCCATTCTTTCCATTCCGTTCGCTTTTTGTCTTAGAGTGTCTGGACTGTGAAATGCAACAGTGGTCTATCCTTTAAGTACAATTTGGCTTTTCGTGTCTCTTATTAATAAACTGCTTTTTACTTTACTTCCATCTTACTTACATCTTTTCGTCAAGGCAAAATAAAATAAAATTTTGATAATTACAAAGAAAACTACCTATATTTTTAACACTAGCAGGTAAATGACCAAACATTTTTTTGAGTCATTAATTAAAGATTTTTCTTATTGAAGTAAAACATGTATTTGGAAGATAAAGTTGAGAATTTTGTCTAGAATTGTGTGAAGAAATTTTAGTATTATTAAACAAATATTGTATGGTAAGGATACAGTTTTTAAAATATAAATAGAAGTGTAAGAGCTAACCAGAACTGCTTTCTTTTGCAAAAAAAAACACTGAATATAATGGATACTGATAAGACTTTCCCCAAAAATAAATGCCTTTGATTTAAAAATTATTTCTCCTAATTCGTTTTAAATCCCAATACACGATTTTGTCGTAATTATATTTAAATCTTTGAAGATTTTCCGGAAAATGCGACGGCCAGGTATCTAGTTTATATAAATCCAATTTAATTTATTGCCAGGATTGAGAAACGTAACATCGAATATATCTATTCAGAGAATCATTGTATATTTAGGCACAGACGAGGGTAATGAATTATATACTTTTCAGATAAACTACTTCACACAAGCTAGGGAAATTTATTCCTTTATTACTTTGTCATATAACAAAGTATTTAAATACTTTTAAAGGTAAATTGCGGATCTTATATTCTTTAAACATGCATTAAGTGCTAGAGTGAAATTCTGGGTTTCATAGAAAAAAAGAGCGTTTCTTCCTAAAGCACTGCCTATGGAGGGCAATAAGCAGATACTCAGAATACGGTTATAGATGTCCTCTCCCCGTGTTATTTTTTTTATGTTGAAATCATGGTACCTCGTGGTGTGTCTAATAGAAAGGGCTTAAAATAGCAAAGCAAAAATAAAATACAGCATACACACCGTTTAAATAGGTCATTTTTTTTTATTTTAGGCAAAAATATATTATAATTAAGACTTTCATCTAAACAAAAAATAGACTTGGTGTGCAAGTCTATTTTTTGTTTTATTAGAAACAAACTTTTAATCACTTTTTCATTAAAGTTTAAAATGTCACTAATTATAACCTTTTCAATAAATATCATTGCAAGAGCATTTTTCTTTGCCCATAGTATTTTCCAAAAACGTTTGAATAATTTTAGAGTTGATGAACACGTTTTAGTTTCTGGGGTAGTCATGTTAACCAATATTTTTTAAACCTCAACAATTGTCCCTAATGCATCAATTATTGTGTGTTTACTGCTTAAAAAAGAGAAAAATTGTTTTCAATGCGAAGGTAAGAATAAACACCCGAACACGTTCTGATGGGCAAACATGCAGGAGCCCCAAAGCAACCACCGCCGCCGTCGTGTTGTCATGGCAACCGCGGTTTATATTTCAAATTCCTGGCTTTACCGTCCACAGGTGGGTTTTCAAGAGGCTAGTCGCATTTCAGATCTCGGATTAAAATCATTCAACGGTCTAGTACAAGGGCTGCTTGATAAAAATATAGAAGTTTCGTGCAAAATAATTTGTTTTAATTAGTGGACTTTACACTTATGAATTTTTAATAATTATTATAATAAATATTATGCATAAATAATTTTTATTAAATTTATTTAAAGTAAATAAAAAAATTGTATGTAGACATGTATATTGTTTGATTAAGATTATTTTCTGGAAGGGCGGCGCCCCAGAGCTCTTCCTTACGAGCTGCTACTGGTTAAAATGGTTTTGCCCTCATAGTAGAGAACCCGAATACAAATTATTTAAGCTGGCATGTCACCGGCAGAGATCTTTCGTCCCTCCAAAAGTTTAAATCTACTAACCTAAACTTATTTTACTTCAGATATACCTAGTACGTTAGAACTAGATCGTAAATTGCCCCTAGATGGAAAACTTTTAATAATTTTGCTGACTCTGACCTTCTGTTTGACCTCCGAATAGTGTAAATGTTTGGTTGAAACCTACATAGTTTTTCCGTTCTTAACTCTCGGGGATTCAAGAAAAATTTAACTGTCATTTAGTAGTGCCGTAAAAGTGTAGTTTTAAAGTCTGGAGAGATGCCTAAACCTTTTTTTTTAAATTACACGTGGTGGCGTTGGCCTTGTGGTGGCTAAAAGTACAACCTCGTAAGGATAAAAAGATTTTGACAGAAACCGGTAATATCTGGATTTTAGGATTCATTTTGCGGCATCTAAATGGGTATTACAAAGATTTTTGTTATTTTTTTGTTAATGTTTGGATAATTTCCTAAGTTTGGAGCCAAACTCTTAAACTATCACTCGAATGCGCTAGCGAAATGAAACCTGAAGGAGTTAGAGCCAATTAATTACAAGCAAGCAAGAAACTTTTGTCTCTCTAGCCTAAAAAAGTGGATCCTAAACATTTAAAACATTTTTTCTAACTCAGTCCAAATCATAACACAGGTCCACAAAAAAAAATGGTGTGTGCTGGATGTCGGACTAAGATTTTTTGGCGTATTTTTTTCCGCTGAACACGAATCTGAAGTAAAAATTTGGGGTCAAACAGCATAAAATCAAGAAAAACCCAAAAAACCGATATGGTACATTTACCGGCAGAAACCTGCTACCACGGAATTTTTGGACTACGACCATATAACCTATAAGAGATAGAAAAAATTCATAAAACAAAAAAAAGAGCTTTTTAAATTATCTTAATATATATGGGGCCCGGTTTCCAGTTTTTTTTAAAAAATTTAAAAGGGTTTTAAAATTTTTTAAAAACCCCCCAGGTCCCTAAAAGGTTTTAACTTAAATTTTCCTTTTTTTAATTTTTTTTTTTTAAAATTTTAAGGGGGAAAATTTTTTAAATTTTTTTAAAATTTTTGGGGAAAAATTAAAATTTTTTTAAAATAAAATTTTTCAAAAAAAAAAAATTTTTTATAAAAAATTTGGGTTTTAATTGGGGGTTTAAAACCCCTTTTTTTTTTTTGACCAAAAGCCCCCTTAATAAAATTTTCCCCTTAAATTAAAAAAAATTTTAAGGCCCTTTCCCCGGGAAAAAAATTTTTAAAAACCCTTTTTACCCCCCCCCTTTTTATAGGCCTAAAAAAATTTTCGTTTGTATATTTTTGTAAAATAATTTTAAAAAAATTTTTCCATTTTTTCCTTTTTTCTGGGAAAAAACCTTTTATTTAAAATTTTTAATTTTAATAAATAAATATATATAATTATATATAATTAATATATATTTTTTAAATTAAAAAATAAATTATTTTTTAATTATATTTTTAATATTTTTTAGTTCTTGGTTTAGGGTTGATAAAATTGGTTTTTTTTTTTTTTCCCGGGGAGTTTATCCAGTTTGAATTTTTTTTTGGGGGGTTTTTTGGGAGGGGTTTGGGGCCAAAGGGGTCGTTTTTTTAAAATTTAAAAATTTAAAACCTTTTTTGGGGTAGGAGACCGGGGGTTTTTCCCCTCAAGTGGTTGTTTTTCAAAAAAGGAAAACCCCTTAACGAAAATTCAAAACCCTAAAAGAAAAAAATTTTCTTCCGGGGGTTTTTGGAAACCCCCCGTAATTTTCCGGGGAATTACCAAAAAAAAAAAAAACCCTTTTTTTTCCAAGGTTTTTTTCCCTTTTTTAAAACCTGCTTCCTTTGAAAAGATAGGGGGAATTTAACAAAATCTCCACTTTTTTTTAAACCCCAAAAGAAAAAATATTTTAATATAATTAATTTTAATTAAAAATATTTAAATATTTTTTTTTTATTATTAATTTATCTTCTTTTTTGGGGTTTAAAGAAAGGGTAAATTTTAAAACGTTTTTCCCCTTGGTATTATAACCCTTTTTAAAAAAGTAAACACTTTTTTTTAAAAAACGGGTTTAAAACAAAGTATACAATTTTACACCTAAAAATTTTTAAAAAAATTTTCCCCTTGGGAAAATTAATTCTAAACCCCATTTTTTTAAACGGTTTTTTAAAGGCAAAAATTTTCCCTTTTGGGTTTTTTGCAAAAAATACCCCGGTTTTTGCTTTTTTTTTTACATTTAATAAAAAATGGTTCCTTTTTTTTAAAAAGCCCAAAAAGAAAATTTTTTGTTTTTGGGGGAAAAAAAAGGGGGTTTAAAATTTTTTATTTTTTTCCAAAAATTAAAATATATAAATTTTATTTAATAAATAATATATATTTAAATAATTATTTTAAAATAATTTTATATAGATAAAAAAATAAAAAGAATGGTTTTAAAAAAAAAATTTGGGAAAAAGGGGAAAACCCTATTTAAATTTTTTTCCCAAAAAACCATATTCGCAAAAAAATCCGTAAAAAGGGGGCCCAGACAGAGAAAAAAAATTTAAAACGATATTCTTACCAAAAAACGCTTTAAAAAAAACCCCCAAAAATTTTTTTAATAAACAATAGCTATCCTTTAAAACTAATTAATTCAATCAAAAACCCCCGTCTACAAAATCTAAAAAAAACCCTCCACAACAAAATATAAACAATAATTTAAATAATAACTTTGTAAAACCCCCATGTAAAAGGGGTTTAAAAAAAACTTGAAAAAAATTTTTTAAAACCCCCAAAAAAAAAATTTTTTATGCCAAAAAAGGTTTTTTTAAATTATTCCCCAAAAGGGAAATTTTTTTTCCTTTAAAACCCAAAAACCCCCAAAAAAACCCAAAAACTCATATCGTTTATCGGGGACCCTAAAATTTTTTTCCCAAAGTATACATTGGCCAAACCACACAAATTTTAAAAACCCTCTTAACGGCCCAAAAAATGACAAAAAAATAAAACCGCTCTAATAATCATGAAAAGGGGAAAATTCACATAAATTTAACTATACCAACACTAAAATCCTAAAAACTAAACCCCCAATCAACAGGAGAGAATTTCTGGAAAGGGGCTATTTTAAAAAAAAAAAAAGATAACTAAATAAATGAAAAACCCGACATAAAAAACCTCAGTAAAAATATATTACAATTTTCCCAAAAAATTTTTAAAAATATATTTTTATCATTTATCAAGCATTCATATTAAAATAATAGTAAAAAAAAACATATAACCTAAACACTACAAAACATACATTCCCAAAAAATTTTCCCCCCGGGGGGAAAAAAAAAAAATGTAACCCGCCCAAAAAAAAATTAAAAAAAAAGTTAAGTAGTAACGAAAACCAAAAGGGGGGCGAAACCAACGAACTCAAAGCCCAAAAATTTTCCCAAAAAACCAATTTGTGGACAAAATTTTTAATATATCAATCTTTTTTTTTTTGTTTTAGAAAAACATAAACAAAAACCCCCAAACTTAAAAATCAACCCCAAAAAAAAGACCATTGGAAATGTAATATTTAAAAAATTTTTTTTAGTATTTAATAAAAACAACACCCCCTTAAAAAAAAAACTTTAAATTTTTAAAACAGTTCTAAACTCTATAATCGTTGGTTTTTTTCGTTTTGTTTATAATAAGTCACCCGCCACCTCTTAAAAATATATTAAAGCCACAAAGGTTTGTTTTGTCTTAATTCTACCCCAAAACTTCGTTAAAAAAAACTGTTTTTAACCATGTGGGGTTTAAGTTAGTTAAAAAAATTTTTTTCCTGTGAAATGAATAAAATGTTACAATTATATCTGGAAAAACCCCCTTTTTTTTGGGAAGTCTTTTAAAAAAATTTTAAAAAATTTTTTTTAAATATTTTACATTGTTAACATATACTCTGAACATCAAAGCTTAGTTGTATAATTTTTTTTAGATAGAAAAATCATTGAAAAAGGGTGAAATCAGCCGGAAACGTCTGAAATAAAACTTTTTAACATGGAAAAAAAATAGTTTAGATTTGTTTTGAACCAAAAATCCCAAGAAAAAGAAAAACTCAGTATATATATATATATATATATATATATATATATATATATATATATATATATATATATATATATATATATATATATATATATATATATATATATATATATATATATATATATATATATATATATATATATATATATATATAAATATATATATATATATATATATATATATATATATATATATTTTAAAATTTTAAAAAATAAAAAAAAAATTTTAAAATTAAAAAAAAAAATTTAATTTTAAAAAAAAATTTTAAAAAAAAACAAAAAAAATTTGGGAAAAAAAAACAAATTTTTTTTTTTAAAAAAAAATTAAAAAAAAGGAAATTAGGGCCAAAAAAAAGGCCCTTTTTGGCCTCCCCCTTTTTTTGGGGAAAAAATTTTTTTTAAAAGTTTTTAAAAATTTTTGTTTAAAAATTTTTGGGTTTTTTTTTTTCCCCCCCAAAAAACCTTAAATTTTTTTTTGGGGAAAATTTTTCCAAAACCTGCCCTCTTTCCCCTTTTTTGGGCAAAAACCCCCTTTAAATTTTTGGGTTTTTTCCTTTTAAAAGGGGAAAAACCCCCCCAATTTTAAAAAAAAGGGAAATTTCCCCCCCCCACCCCCCCGGTTTTTTTCCCCAAAAAAGCAGTCCTGGAACTCAGTTTTCCAAATGACCTTTAGTGCACTCGTCGTATTAGTGTTAACCATATCTTTATTATTGAACCACGTCCTTTGGCAGCATTTATCTTGGGAATATCCAATGGTCGCAGGGGATTATGTCTGGACTGTACGGAACCTGAAGTAGCTGTACTTCATTGTGTTCATTGCCCCCAAAGTTAAAAAACCCCCGGCCCCATTATCTAAAAAAAGCCAGTCTTTTTTTAAAAGAATTTTTAACAAAATTTGATTTTTTGTTGATCGTTTGACCTCTAGGAGCATATTTATTGTGTACAAGAGATGTGTGATCATTTTTAAACGGCCTTGAATACTTTTTTCAATAGTTTCCGATCAACTTTTTTCTAGTTTGAATAAAAACTTGATGCAAATTTGTTAAACTGATTTTGCCATCACGTTCAGCAATGAAATGTCGACAAACGCGAGAAATAAAGACACGCAGATATTTTGTTAAAGATATTATCGTTTAAAAATAAAATCCGAACGTTCTAAAACCACAAAATGTTTTTAAATTATTTTAACCCAAAAAATAGCTTAATTAAATGTACCAAGCGCTAATTAGCAAATTGTATTTATATCATCATTTAAATACACTAAAATCTGTTCTCTGCCTTGCCAAAATACAAAGAGATGTCATTTAAGATGTGCTCATTTCACAAGCAACTAGCGACCAACTTATAAATATTTGGCTATCCATTTGATCTTTAAAAGTAAAATGCCGTCACTAACAAACCTGAACGAAAATAAAAATCATTTAAATACTCTGTATGTAATCGTCTGGGGAATATAAACTTCTCGTAAATGGTGCCTAAATGTAATTTATATACCAAGTCAACTTGGGAAGATATATGGTGCCGCGAGGTAGCCCGGCATTTTTTCGTTACTATCTTTTTGTCTTATTCTTTTCACGTGGCATTTTTACTAATTAATTTATGCATCCGTTAGGTGGCTGAATTGCTGTAATTTGGATCGAATTTCCTTTTGTTTATGACTCTATAAAACATTTAATTTGACTTTTAGTGTTTGTAGAGCTATTTGGAGTTTTCAACGATTTGCTGGTTTTTCTTTTTGGCCACTAAAATTTTATTCAGTTAGTTAATAAATTTATATAGTTTTAGAAATTAAACCAATATTTGTAAGATTTATATTAAGATACTATAGGCGGTTATTGTCATTTTACATGTGTATAGGTTTAGGTAGATTTGTCGCCTTATCGATATACGGGGTGTCCCAAAAGTAATAGGACATAGAGCAACAGCAGATTCCTTAGGTCGAAATAATGCAACTAACGTAAACTTGCCTTGTCACAAAGTTAATAATAATTGAGATAAAGGGTGTTAAACTTTTTATTTGGTTTTGGTTTTTTTCGTATTAATTTCTTAATTTTAAAAAAGGGGAAAAAAAAAGGTTTGGGGGGTTTTTGAAAGAAAGGTAAGGGCGACTGATCTATTTTCCCTGGATATTTCATTAGGTCAAGAGGTGATTGGTTCGCTATTAAACTGTTATTCAGTTAGTAGCAAAATAGGCCAAGAGACTTTGCTTTAACATTATTATTTTAATAAGATTTTTTGAAATTAAGGATATGTGTATAAACCAAAAGCTTCTTTAAACACATAAACTTATTTAAATGTTTTATTACTTCTATCTAGGAGTACGATAATAAGCCAGGCCCAGTTCCGGCCTGTGTGTATATTAGACTAAATGTTTTAACGTGTTTTCCTTTCTATCATAAATTCGTTATCGTTTTGCATAAAGGTATAAAATTTGGTATGTACCTGTGAAAACATTAAGAAAATTAAATCAGGTGGTTTCTAAGATATTCGAATTTAAAATTCGTCCATTTGACTTTCTCATTTTAGGTTTTTTTGGATTTTAAAAGAAACTTTGGTTGTAAGAAAAATTTTATTACACAACTAAAGGAAAAATTCTGAAAAATGCATTTATTTTTCAAAACCCCCTGAAACAGAGGCGGTAATATTGTGTATTTGGGGGGTATTTTAGAACTTTGCAATCTGATTGAAACCTGAGTGTCTAATATCATAATTGGCTTATAGTTTAAAATGAAAGGCATCATAGCCAGACCCCAAACTTCATTCCACTCTAAAAAATACCTTTAATTACGTCAACCTTTTAAAAATAAAACTGCTAAAACACTCATATTTGAAGAAGAATTATACCTTCGTCTTAATTATTAAATACCTACCTATTTTACGACATTAAAAACGGTGCCTAAGAAAAGTGTGCAGAAATAATAGTAACAAATACTTTTTTAAAATTTTTCCAATCTTTCCAATTGTTTCTTAAACATTAAATTTTTTTCAATAAACTGCTTCTTCCTGTTTTTGCCATCTTTTCATTGTTATACTAAGTACTTTTTTTTAAATAAACAAGCTATTTTTTATTAATAATATGATGTAAAATTAAATTCTTTTAATATTAAATTCTTACTTATTATTTGTTTTGCTGACTTAACTTTTTATATTTACATATTTAAATATTAAAATTATTTAAATAATTTTCACCATTACTATCAAATTATTCGTCAGCGTCTTCTTGAACATCTTCTGATAATTCAGTTACATTATCATTCTCAAAATTGACGCTTATACAGTTTTTGCAAAACATAGAGCAATGTAATCCTAACTTCCTGCAGCCATAGTTTCCTTTAGATCAGTCTTTCTCAAAGTGGGCGATAACGCCCCCTTGTGGGCGCTGGAGGCCTAATGGGGGTCGGTAAGGGACCCAGAAAAAATTGGGGGCGCTGATGTGATTTGGGGGCGATGGGTGATTTGTAACTTCAGCTACTTCATATCTTAGTATTCACTCAAATTAAAATCCTAAACTACACAACATCCATTTATTAGTTCATATTTTTATCCTATTTTATTGTATAAATATAAATTAAAAATATATTAAATATTTAATATTTTCAATGCGTTCACAAGGTTATTTATATCTTAAGATATTTAGTAATAGGTATCGAACATTGAAATATATTCGTGTCGCAGGTGAGGTGCCTACCTCCGAAGACACGTGTTAAAAATACTCGTATGTATATATTGTTGCGGTCAAGCAAAGCACTTGCCGAACGCGGGATTTTTTATGTACCTAATCTAGTAAAATTAAAGAAAAAATAAAATTAAACTTAGAAGGTTTAATTATAATTCATGTTTGGCGCGAACAAATATTGTACGATTTATTTATGCAATCCTGTATTTTAGTCCGTCAACGTTCGTCGGTCCGTGTTTGCGGAATGCAGGTGCCCAAATACACAGCCGCGGCTCGCGACTGACGTGACTAGAGGTGTATCGTTCGTGAAAGATTCGTTCAAAAAGAACGAATCAGTGCACTGATTTGAATAAATTAATTCCCTGATTCGAATCGTTTTTGACCCACTCGCTAGATCGCTCTACGATGAATAACGAACCTAGTTTTGATTCGTTTCAGGTCACTAAGTCAGAATCAGACTCGAACTAGAAGATTCGGTAATTTGGTCTTTTATGACGGCAAATCGGTCATTCTTATGCTACCACCTGACAAGTGGCGAGCGGTCTGTTATATTTCGATTTTGTTCACATTACCAGAGGTGTATTAGGCAAACAATTTATGCGTATTGTCGGTTCGAGTCAGTTTTGGCTATATACCCATTTGGCAATTAAAAGAACTTTTTTTCTTTGTTTTAACTATTCTTTTGAACAAAGACTTAATTTGGAGGTACACTTGTAGGTTTAATTGATTATAGTCTTTGAAAGTTTTTTTCCAAATATATTTTTTTAAATACTAATTATAGCAAAATAAAATAAATACAAATAATTTCTTTATTTAAGATAACTATCACATTTTTTGTGGAATTCAAAACCGACCGAGTCCGACCGGCATCGGCATCATAATAAAGTGAATCGGTTGCGAACGAATCTTTTCAAGTGAATGAATCAAATTAATTGATTCAGTAAAAAGATTCGAACTTTCCACATCTAGACGTGACGTTCCGTCGATTGCACGCATCACACTTACTCGCCCTCCCGCTACTCCGCCCGCTACCCCGATACTCTTAATATTGTAAAGTTGAATTATAATTGCTCAATGTTGATAATTTTGAATAAAATATACTTTTAATATTGTAAAGTTGCATTAATAGTGCTCTCTCTGGTAAGAAAAGTGTCGTTTAGAATATAGGTTAAATTAAATTCCAGGCAAGACTAATATGTTATTGAGATTTTTAGGGTGACAAAAATGGGGGGCGCTACAAAATAACTGTTTTTTAAAGTGGGCGTTAGACAAAATAAGTTTGAGAACCTCTGCTTTAGATCCTTTGGTACACTCACAGGCTATTTTTTCAAACAAACCACCCGGCGAAAGATGTTTAATTGTAAAAATTGGTATTAGTCCATGTTTTAAAGTTTTCCAACCCTAGTGGAGGAAAGTAGCCAACTTTAAAATATCATATCTTCGTAACTATTATTTCTACATACTTAAAGCAGGCACCATTTTAAAGGTCGTTTAATAAGCTTTTTTTATGCCCATATCTACATACCTTAATCCATAGGCAAAAAGTTATAGGACAAAATTTGAAGAAAAACATTACAAATTAGAGAAAAAAAAACGATAAGATTAGCCAACTTTGAAAATCCATATCTCGGTTACTACAAAGACCTTTATCAATCAACGTTTTAAAGAACACAATACCAGCTTTTTCCCCTGAAGCAATACCTATACCTAAATCCGCGTGGAAAAAAGTTATGGAACAAAATTTTAAAAAATAAAAAAAATGCATATCTGTATAAAAACTTCCCAACAAAAACTTATTAAAACATGAATTCGCCACAAAACTTTAGAACATATCACCAATGAGCGATTTAATTATTTGTTAGTGATTTTAAGCGTCGGCATCGAGTCGTTTTATTTAGGGTTTTAGAATGTGGTATTCTCTTAGAATTGCCTGTTTGCTTTTATCTCCACCGGAAAACACTAATTTAGTTAAAACTTTTCCCCTTTTATGACATCGTAAAACATTTTACTATTCTTTTTTTCAGAAGTACATGTGGAAACTTTTGGCACTTTAATTAAAAAAGTATTTTCACAATATTCACTTAGTAAAAAAAGTATGCTGGAAGAGAAAAATTAAAAATTTATTAAATAGGTGAGGGTCTTTAAAATTTGTAGAAGCAGAAAAGGCATCTCCATGATCTGCATTAAAATAAGACACTTCTAATAATGGCTTGACATTTTTATGAACTAACAGATTAACCAATCAGCGACAATTCAAAAATGTTTTTATGTAATGGTTTATTTACTTTTCTAATTTATTTTTTTCTACTGTTAAAAAAACGTCTGAAAAATATGTAAATAAAATTTTCCAACGAACTTCTGGCTCAAGATAGGTCCATTTAAGCCGCCAAACCTAGGCTTACGGTAGTACGCCAGCCCAAGTATCGGCCTACCGCACACATGTATTATAACTTTGGTCTCGTTTGACATAAAGGTATGAGATTTGGAATGTAAATTCATATAAGTTTTCTAATTACCTGTGCAAATATTGAGAAAGTTATTTTAAGTGATTTCTCAGATATTCGATTTAGAAAATCGCCGATTTTACTACTGACTGACTGACTGACTCATCAAACACTTTCCGAGGGAGAAGAAACTTAAAATTTGATATGTAAGTGGGGTTTAGAACACAAATAATTAAAAAAATTTGCAAACTGCACATTTTTACTTGAAAAGCCCTAAAACTGAGCCGAAATATCGTATTTTTAAGGGGGTATTTTAGATTCTGCAAAAATTTGAAATTCGGTATGTAAGTAAGTTTTAGGACACAAGTAAGGGTTAAATTCTGGCTACTGCACATTTTTACTCGGAACGCCCTGAAACAGGACCGTTATACCTTTTATTTAAGGGATATTTTAGAATTTTCTTATGTTATTGAATATTGATATTTCTTGTATTTCACAAAAACGTGCTAATTGATTTTATTGTATTTTAATACTACTGTAGTGACAACTATGGCAAAACACAAATTTTAATTTTTATTTTTAAATTATGTAAAAAATTGAACTTTAACTGATTAAATTAATTAACAAAATTTAAAAATAATTTTAAATAGGGGGGCTTTTAAAAACAGGGCAAATATTTTTTTTTTTTTTTTTTACCCTAAATAATTTTTTTTTTTTTTTTAAATTTTTTCGGAAATGTTGGAAACAAAAGATTCCAACCAAAACCAATTAACAAATTTAAAATTTATACAAAAATTAAATTTATTAGAAAATTAAATTTTGTAAATAAAAAACCAAAACCATTTTTCAAAACTATAAAAAAATTATCCAAACCCCAAAAAAAAAATTAAATTTCCTAACTTGAACCCCGAATTTTGGGAATTTTTTTTTCAATTATTTTTTATTATTTTTTATTTTAAAACAAAGGTTTTAAAAATTTTTTTTAAAAAACGGCCCAAAAAAACCCTTTGTTTAAAAACATTTAATTATTAGCTGAACTAAAAGGTCATATTGTATGCCGGTGGAAACATGCGAAAAATAGCTGATTGCGGAATATGATTTTTTGCTTACTTGTGCATATATTAAGTACATAGCAAATACGGTGTATCCACAACCGAATAAAGCTAATTAAAAAGCTAAACAATGTTTTTTTTTTAATGAAATAGACTGGCTTTTATGTCGAAATTTTTTAATGTAAATCGACACATTTTGCGGAATGTCATAAAGAATCAGTGGCGTCTCCATAATTTTCAAATTTTTTACATAAAAGTGGACCTATACCAAATATATATCGAGTGCTCTTGGCCTCAAGGTACACTTTGGTAAAAAAAAAATAGGATTTGCAGAAATAAGTTGTTTTTTTTTGGTTCCTCTCCTTTTTCCTCAAAGAAAAATGTTTTTAAAGCACATCCTTTGTTTGTATTTTTTTCCCGAATTTGATTCAATTTTATTGCCAAATTGGAAAATTATTATGTCTGTCCAAAAACCATAGCCGGTAAAAATTTCTTCATTTAACAATTTTTATATGCAAATATATTATTTCAGATTTGGTAAATTGCCAACATCTACAAAAATTTAAATTTAAAAACTATTAGGGTTATTATTGTTATACATTCTTATGATGGTTTTTAAAAAAAACCCAAATAAATGTTTTTATTTTATAAATATAAAATTTAAAAATTGACTAAAACCCCAAAAAAAAATAAAACTTATTATTTGATAACACGGTCAGGAAAACCAAAAATTAATGTATTTTTATAATTTGTCATTATGAAATAGACCGAATTTTAAGACTAGGTTAGTTGTAGTAGGGTTATAGATAATTGAAAAATAAACACTTTTTATTAAAAAATTCCCTGCCCCCCACAAAAAGTTGTTATTTTATTTAAAGAGATATCTAAATTGTGTTTGCAGATTTGGGTTCAGGGTGGTCAAAATAGGGGGAAAGGGAATAAACAAAGTTCAAAAATAAAAAAAGGAAAAAGATAATTTTTTAAATTTTAAGATAAAAAAAAAAATTTTAAATAAAATTTAAATTATTTTCAAAAAAAAAAATATTAATTTATAAAATTATATAATTTTTTATTTAAAAATATAGATTATTTAAGGGTTTTTAAATCAAACAAACCGATTTAAAAATTTTTGCACCGTTTCCCCTTATTGGTTTTCAATTTTATTCGTTGGGGAATATGGTTTCTTTTCCCTTTTTTCCTGCCCTGGGGGGGGGAACATTACTCTTAGGCCATTACTTTTTCTGGGGGGGAACCGAACCTTTTTTTTTTTGCTTTTTCCGGGATGTTTATTTTATTTATTTTTTTTAAGACCGGCTTTCTTATTTTATTTTTGTATTTGGTCCCGGTTTTTTTTATATTTTTTATTTAATATATTTTTTTTTATTTAAAAGGGCGGGGGTTTTTTTTGAACTTTTTTTTTTCTTGGGTTAACGGGAAGGCCCATTTTTTTTAATTTTTTTCCCTTTTTAAGGGGTTGTAACTATTTTTAACAATCATTTTTTTTCCCCAAAGTTTCAAACCCCAAATGTTGTTGGAAAAATGGATTAAATTCCGGAAAAATGGTAAAAAAAAATTTTAAAATTTTAAAATAATTTAAATTTTAAAAAAATATTATTTTTAAAAATTTTAAATAAAAAAACATATATATATATATATATATATATATATATATATATATATATATATATTCTATATATATATATATATATATATAAATTAAAATTTTTATTATAAAAATGTCTAAAAAATTTTTTTTTTTTGACTTTAAATTAAAAAAAAATATATATGTTAGCATTATTTATTATGAAATTAATAAAAATTGCAAGAAAAAGAAAATTCTTAAAGTATTTGTTTTTTGAATATAACTTAAAAAGTATGGTTTAAAAAAAAAACTATAAAAGTTAAATTGCCTTAAATAAAAACACATCCCAAAATAAATTAAAGAAAAATTATGATTTTCAAAATTTAATAAGAGAATGACCGCCGAAAAAATATTGTTACTAACTCGGGATAATGATCTCAACCCTTAGGGCGCTCGCTAGGATCGCGCGTTAAGTGGTTTCGATCAATCTAATCGCCCCCTTATTAATACCTTTGTACCCACCACCAAATAGGAAGTGGTTAACACTATTAAAAGGATATTACGGTTTTTGAAACATTTTGTTTCTCTGCTATATAATTTTTTTTAATATATTTTTTGGGATCATGCTACTTTTTTAGTAAATAAATCAAAAGAAATAGAGTCACGTTTACTGCAAAAGAAACTTGGTGTACCTTTTAAACGAAAAGCCAGGGTGACAAACAAAAGCTACAGTGAAAAAAATTACTTATTTTTTTTTTGGATTAACGTTACCTTTGTTATTTTAACAGATGAATTTTTAAAAATGTCACTACAGAAGAGACTTGGTACACATTTTATAAACGTGTCTCTAAAACAAGGTGACAAATGTTTAGTGTAGCTTTCGTTTGTAACCCTCTTTCTAAAAGCTATTAAAGCACATATTTTTTCTACTTACTAACAACTAAGCACTGATTGTTATCTACTATACAGTCCACAAAATCACCAATAAAAACCAAATTCCACGTATAAATTCTATTACAAACCAATAAAAATAGAAGCAAGGATATTTTTAAATTTTTATCATTTTTCTCTCTTCTTAGTTTTAAAGTATTAAAAGCAGAATTTCTAGATCTGAGAGGAAAAAAACGGCATAAAATAGACGTAATTTTAAACTGCTTCTTTCCATCCCCTTGACTAAATCACATCAAAATTTCTCGATATAAATTTATTGAAAAACACATATGTTTTGAACGTATTTTTTTACCTTCTATATATTACTTTTTTGTTTAAAATAGCCCACGTTTACATATGAAATTCTTCATAGAAAACCAACCCCCTTACATCCTGTATTTTGTGAGGAACTAGGTTATTTCAGAATATGCGTCATCGCTTTCCTAGTTAAATACCTAACATTATTTCAACATTAAATAAACCCCCAAAAATACTTAGACCAATATTATGCCTTCGTATCTCGTAATATTGCCCGTAATAGCAAAGTTGTTTAGATTAGGTTAACGATTAGACTTCTGTTTACTATTAGTTCCAAAATTAACCAACCCGAAACCCTGAAAATAAATTACACTTAACGTGATCTGGCTTATATTTTTTGACTCATTAATTTGTAGATCTAAATAAACATCTCTCGGTTTACTGAAGCTTTAATTATTAAGGGTAAAAATTGCATTGTCAGATTAATTAATGTTGTTTTATAATTAAGTAAGACATTGAAATTTGTGTGTTACACTGCTGTGGTAATAGATGTGCCAAAATTATTATCTTAGTGTTTTGCATGTAATTGACGACAAAATAAGTTTGATATTTATGACATTCTAAAACTATTTAAACCAAAAAATTAAATGCAGTTTTTAGATAGGCTGGTAGGCTGGCAAAGTACAAAATAGTTAGAATTCTTAAGCCTTATAAAGCCGTTTTACATACACAAGAACTTTTAAATTTCGGGCGAAAATTATCACTTTTGGTTAAAGTTTTCGTAGAATTTTTGGTAATAGTATAGTATTTTGATACCTATAATGAATTTCAGTTAAATTATTGCTTTAATTTATGTGATGCTTATTGATTATTTTAACATAATCTGAAGTTCTAAAATGTATAACCAAAAGCAATATTTTTGCGTTCTTTAGATTATGTTAGGTGTAGGTAGATAAAAGACTATTGCTATTTTAGAGTGTTGCATCAGTTGGTTTTTTTAAACTTTTATATTTATGGAAAGAAGTAACAAAAAAGATCAAAATTAACAAAAAAGAACGAAAAAGGATACATTCAGAAAAACCTAACTGATCGACATATGTGTGACATTTTGAATATTGATTTATTTGCTGTATATCTCCATATTTTGGGGAAATTTTTAAAAATTGTACTAATGACTTGACAATATCAAAAAGTAAGTCAAATTTTAGAATACATTTGACGGGTGGAAATACTATTTGATTTAATTAAAACTGTGTTCTCAGCTGAACCGACACTGTCAACTCTGAAAATTGTTCTGCGTCGAGTCCCGCGCATTTTCTCAATTTTCTTGGTTTACTAATTAGAAAAAAACATATTCAATATTAATATTGCGAAAATTTTATTTAGATTTAATATACATGTAAAACAAAAAATAATTATTACGTATTTTTTGAACACAATTTCAGCAATAATACACGTATGTTTAAAGCGGTTCTTAACAACGCTGTCCGAAAAATGTCCGCCATACTGCCAATACACATCAAAAGGTCATGTAGACTTGTGAGCGTTACGTTTAAGAATAGCCATAATTGGTTTATATATTTTTAGACACGGCATCTTCGAAAAGGCTAGTATTCCTCTTTCGAGCCAGAAAGTATTACTCTTTTTCTTTTCTGTATACTCTGTATGTATCCCTGATCAAACCCTCTTTTTAATACTATTCCGATGAATAATGGCGTCTCGCACACTCTTAGGATCCTTAATTTTGTCGAAAAAAATGTCGTTCGTCTTATTATTGACCTTATAAGAAAGCTTTTTAAATTTAAGTGATTTCATAACGTCCTTTTCTTCGAAATGTTTACTTTTCAGATCAGATCAGATCCTTTTTTAAATTATATTTTTAAAGCCGTACAAAACTTTAAATTGCACAACACTAACCACTTCTCGTTTATCCTCTTTTTTTATTTATTTTATTTAGTTTTTGGGCTAAAATTAATTAACATTTTTTAATTTTACAAGCTTTAATTTAAATTGCAATTTTTGTTGTATGTGCATATGTTGCATGTTTGTTCGGGTCAAAAGCAATAATCGATTAAGCTGAAATTTTGCGTATACGTTTAGTTTGAATGACAATGCACGATTAGCTAAGTGACGTCATTCTATATCCAATATGACGGACCGGCCAAGATGGCGGACTACTTATTTTTTATGTATTCCCATGATATGGGTATCAAATGAAAGGGTTTGCTGAGAAGAATATGAATCTAAAATGGTGGATTCCCACCTATAAACCAAAAAAATAAACAATTAATTTATAGTATAAAAACATTTTTGAAGACAAGCTTTTATTTACAAGTACTAAAAAAAAGAAAATAATTTTTAAACTAAATCAAACCCATTTAATTTATTACATTATACAATTTATATGCCATAAAAGTTGGTCGCGCAATTTACCCGTATAGGTAAACAAAAATATAATATTTAACTTGATCTTAACATAAGTAATTCTAGAAAACAATGAGGTATATGTTTGTTCATAAAATAGGTAAATCCCACGGACAAGCTCTTATATCATATAAATCGTGTAATGTAATAAATTGATGGTTTGATTTACTTAAAGATTATATTTATTATATATATATATATATAAAAATTTATATATATATATATATATATATATATATATATATATATATATATATATATATATATATATATATATATATATATATATATATCTGCAAAATATTTTATATCATACTAGCATCTCTCTAGTGAATGTTGTTCTTGGTATGAAAGGTTATGGGTATTTACCCAGGCATCAATTTTTAAACAATGTTTTTTTGCTTACAATTTAATATTACCCATTAATGATCAAAACAATTAACTTTGTTTTCTTTTCAGCTAATAGACGCTAGCTACCGTAGTAGTCCATCTTCCCAGACCTTGGCTGTGATAGTTTTGTGTTCAGTGTTACTGGGACTACTGGTTTTCATAGCAATCATCCTAGTTTGGAAGTAAGTAACAATATTATATTTAATATATTGTGTATTCGGAAAATACGAGACTGTCAAAATTCCAAGAAAATCCGCTATTTAATTTAAATAGACATACACTGTAAAATAACGATTTTTACTGGTATTGTGATCAGCTATAAAAAATGTATTAATGTCATTAGTTAACATGACTTTTGATTTTCTATATCATCAACTAATTAGATATTTTTGTCCGGTAACCAAATGTATATAGATTTTTTTATCCCTTTTTTTCTATTTGAGGAGACGGTTGGAGAGACGGATTATGTCTTTTGTTATTCCTTTTTAAAACTTTTGTGGCTAAATAATATAGTGATTCCTAATTAATTTCATTTTTTGTTTTTAATGAAACTAGTTTAGGATGGGTACAAGGACTGAAAAAGCCGTATATGTATTTTTCTCTTGGGATTTACAAAAACACTTAAAAAATTAAATAAAACACTGTCTTTTACCATATAGGTTGTTTGATTAAAGGGTCATAGACCTCTAGGAAGGAAGGGACATGTTTCTGCCATAGAGATGGCCATTATCAGCCTTAATTTAGATCGCCAGTATCCTTTTTTCGTTAACGATATTGATAATATTACTAATTTTTTTGAAAAATTAGTAATAAGCTAAAATATATTAATAATTTTTAAAAAAGCTAGTAATTACCAAAAATATTACCATTATTTTAAAATTAGTAATTTTTGAAAAAATATTATTTTATTTTAAAAAATTATTAATTAGTGAAAACATATTACTAATTTTTTTTAAAATTTGTAATTAGCCGAAAATATTACTATTTTTTTTGACAAATGACAAATATTATTAGTTTGGTTGATTTTCCGACAAAAAAAATCCATTTCGTCTCCAAGAAATGGTAAACTGTTTGACATTATGTGCCTTCATTATGCCCTTTAAAAGGGGTTTCAAATTTTAAAACTCATCCTTAACATTTCATATGTTTTAACAAAATTTATTGGTATGTATTTTTTAAAGTATTTTAATTGAGTACGATCTACTTTAATTAAAGGAGATTAATTTAATTAACAGTATACCAAAGTGGTATTTTTCAAAACCGAATTAATGATGCGGTCGGTAGCCAAATGCCTTAATTTGTTATTATGATGAAGAACGTAGACAAAGAATCCACTCCACGTAATACCAAAGAAAATTTTTCATTTACATGATGCGACGACAGCTTCTAGGATTGCCTGATGCAAATGAATCTGTTTTTTCGCCGCCGACTTGGAAAAATAAAAAATGTTGTCTTTTCGCATTCAAAATATACATTATTTAAATAAGTTTTTTAGGATGCGATTAAGGAAAACCATAGTAATGAGGGTGGGAAACCGACAGAGCAGGTTTTCTTCTTTTACCCTAATATATAAACACAATAGATTGGGGTTCTAAATGGAGACAAACAGCTTTTTAGGAGAAGCTTTTAAAGAGATTACTTACTTTATAGCCACATTAAATATTAATAATTTTGATGTAATTAAAAAAAAACATAAAAATAAAATTAAATATATTAAAGATACCAAGATTACTCTGGCATTCATTTTATTAAAATAAAATTTTAAGCGAATATTATTCATTCATTATTTGGAGATATTTAAAATAAGAGATTTAATACGGAACCCACAAAATTTATAAATAGGAAAATTTATTGGTTTTTAACCAAACAGAAAATAATGTAACCATTAAAAAACCGCGTTTGAAACATAAAACCAGCTATTATTAGGCTAATTAACTTTAAAATTATTAAATTCCCTTAGCTTAATTTTAAATGTTAGCTAAGTAAAAAGCAAGTAATTAGTAGAATGTATATCACAAAGTTAAATTTATTTCTGAAATTTAAAATAGTTTTATAACTAACTTAATTGAAAGAAATTTTGATAGTCATAAATTATTTAAATGAACATCAGCTACTAAAAATTTTGATATTCTTCTATTTCCCTCTAATTTCGGTCATAAAATATGTTGTTATTTAAAACCTATCAAGATGTCGTAATATAAATGATTTACTGCCATTTCTACAAACCACGATGCCCTTATATTTTATATTTGTTTATTTTTCTATTTTATGCTTTAAGACCTAATTACCCAAAACTTATTTTATTAAATAAGTTAGATTCTTTTTCAAAACTGGGACTAATTTATTATCTATTGTACTACCATTTTAGTAACAACCTTCATAGTTTATGGCATCAGGTTAATTTCCGATTATACAGTGTGTATGTAAAATAGTGGATAATTTCTTTTAAAATTTAAGGAATAGCTCTTAGAGAAAACGCTCAGATCTGTTAGTTTAATTTATGTTGGTGCATTTCTTCAAATAAAATGTATGTATATATATATATATATATATATATATATATATATATATATATATATATATATATATATATACTATATATGACGTTATCGATATTTTTTCAATGTAACGCCCAGTTAAAAAGTGCACATTTTTTTTCACACAATATAATTTTAAGTATAAGTTAGATAACAAATAAACAAAGAAAAACGCTTTTACAATAGTAAAATACTAAACTTAATGGCAATGAAATACCTAAAAACAACTAAATTAAATGTTTAAATCGTGTATAGTTGGCTGCCTAACAGTTATCTTGACAATAAATATCATAATTGTATTGTTGTCAGCAATCAGTGATTTAAAATTAAACCGTTAAATAGTCCTTCAAGTTAGTTCTTTGAAGAATTAAATTCTAGTCATGTCAAATTAGCGTATTTAAGGTTTTAATGAAGAAAAAAGTGGGTAATTTTTTACTTTAAGGACATGACGCCGATTTCGATGAATTTTGGCATACGGGGGTTTTTTAGGCGCTGATCATAAATCTAAAATCAGTTTTTTCCGGCAACCTCTGGTTTTTGAGTTATGAGGCTTCCAAGTGGACTAACCTCAAAATTTTTCCTCCTTGAAACTGATTACCAACAAATGGGAACATACACTGATTAGGCACTTATATGTTAAACAAATACACTAAAATTTACAATAACTTTTGTCCATTTTTAATAAAAATCACCTCAAATAAATCCACTTTTCTGTGCGTTGTAAAAATATATATGATATATTACTACCCTAATTCATAATTAAGTTGTAAAATTAAAAAAAAACTATATTTATATATGGTGTTTTTTACCAAAAATAAACAATAAAGTTTTGTAAGTTTTAGTGTATTCGTTTAATATATAAGTACCCAATAAGTGCATGTTCCCTTTTGATGGTACTCGTAATCACTTTTAAGAAAGAGGAATTTTGAGAAAATATTCGTTTTGAGGTTATTCCACTTAGAGGCCAGAGTTTGCCGAAAAAAAATGATTCGTTATCAGCGCCCAAAAAAACCCCCGCATGCAATAATTCATGATAATCCGCGCCATATCCGTAAATTAAAAAAATGCCTAAAAGTGTGTTATATTTTAAATTGCCCATTCGAATATATCGTGATGATGATTTCCTAAAAAACATATTTTTTCACCCGCGCGAAAAGGTTGTAAAACAAAACACAAAGTTGCACTTTTCCGAACGCGGTTTTTTTTGTCGCTCCCGAGCGACAAAATACTTTGTTGTCGCTGGTTATCGGAAACCGTAATAGAAAAACGTTAAATTTGACACCAAGTAGGCGTTGAACGGTAAAACTTCATTTAAATTTCTTAAAAATTGTAAGACCTTTACCTTTAATATTGTAAATAATAGAAAAATTCTAGATCTTATACAGATTTAGGTAATAATTTATAAAGATCTAATGTATATACATATTAAATAATTTTCAATAAATAAATTGTATAAGTAGCACGGTTTATTTTGTTTTTATTAATACTTCACCTTTGCATGTTCCGTTGAATGTTTAATAGTGGAAATGCAAATTACCAACTTAGTTATACAGAATAATAAAGTTTATGTTCGGAAAGTCCCTACATGTTCTGACGGAGTTTTCTTCCACTAAAAGTGGTAGAAATGTACTTTTTTATAAATAATTGAATTTTATATTCTACGCAATAATATGTTATTACAAAATAAGTGATAAATAAAGCAAATTAAACTTTACTTATAGAAAGTAATTAAAAAATAGGTATTATGATTACAAACTCTAATTTTCTAAACTTTTCATTATATACTAAAGATAGTAGAGATGTAAACAATTCGCATTATCTATAAATTCAATGATGTCCAAATTATCGCTTTAAATAAAATACAAAACTACCAACTTTAGTTACGAAAAAAGTTTAAAAATTGGTTTGTCGATATTCTTCTTTTATTTTTTATTAATTTTGTACTACTAAAGGTGTATACGTCATTCCAGTTTAATATACTTAACTGCGCTAATTGAGAACTGCGACCAACATCTTTCGAAAAATGGTTTGTTCAACAGCATTCAGAAGAGTCTACTACAAATTTGCCAAATATTACAATATTTCCAAAAAAGAATGAATAAAATAATTTCAAAATATTACATATATTTATCAAACACAGACATTTAATACCGAGTAGTAATTCGCCTGGTTGAAAATTTAAATCATTACGTAATCAAAATATGTAAATAACTAATTAAAAGGGTACTAAATAGTTTTTTTATTGTTTTCTTTGCAGTAAATACCTACTACTGAAAAACATTTTTACAATAACACACATCTGTAGCGCAAAATGATGCTTGCACGTTTTAAAATGTGAACTGACAAATTTGAGGTTATATCAATAATCATTAATTTTTACCAATTATTTTATAAAATCTGCGGTTGTAGAAAAATCTTGTGTGTAATTCGAGCGCAAAAGTGACATTGTGCTCTCGCAAGAACAACATCTCGCTCAGAGCGACAATGTATTACTTTACGCTCTTAATACACAAATAGCTATTTTTTCTGACGAAACTACTTTTTCCTTAAGGACCATGTCATGCCCTGAACTATTTTTTGTGGAGATACTTGTGCTTTTATACTCATCCCAAAACAGGCGCTCAGAACCATATTATCAGAAACAAATTAAAATTATAAATATTAAAGCTAGAGATCCGGGAGTTTAGAGTTTTTTACGGAAATTTCCTTCTCTTTTAAGGATCTTTTTTGCCATTTTCGCTATCTTGTATAGTTTTTAGGTTATCATCAAAAAACAAACTAGCCTTTTTTGTTTTTTGTTAATAACAATTGCAATTATTATTAGCAGAAAAAATCAACTTGACACATTTCCCAGAATTGCAATCCACGTCAAGTGGGCCATCGCTCATATTTTTTGTAACCTTTTAACTATTTTTCGCAGAAAACTCACTTCTTGACTAGACTACCAGGCTTATTTATCTCAAAAAAATTGATCTCTAACGCTACTGCAAAATCAGTAAATTATTGCTGCAGCTACAAAATTCAATGGTCCATTAAAATGCTGTTTTGTCCTAGGCCAGCTTTATAACTAATCCTTATGTTTATTCATTCTGATGATACTTAAGTGCTTTTAGCGCTTATTACTGCGGTTTTGGGAATCCGCGTCGTAAAAATCTACTTTAAATAATGTTTATTCAGAATGCCAAAAATATCGTCTCCGTATTTGTGTTTACAATTCTGTACCACAAAAACGGAAGCGCATAAAATTATATTATCCGTCCGTCTCCCACAGCTTTATGGCTTATACACTTTTCCGCAAATTACAGTAAGGTTTGATACAGCAGAGCTTTCATCGCTCCCAAAGATAAATTTGTTTTTTTTGTACACTAGGTGAAGAAATTTTTACCTTATTGTGTGAGATTTGTTTAAAAAAATCTTTTAAAGTAAAATTAACATGACTAGTTAAATAAAACAAATTATTACCCCGCTTTTATTAGCTTTTGTATGTATGTAACGGAATCTTTTAACGTAATTTTGACCTATTTCAAGAAGTCTGATTAACTTGAAAAATTGTATAGGGGTCAAGAGCCGATAACAATACAATTATTTCATAACTTTCTTCTGATGTTCTGACTAGGATTATCAGAATAAAAAGAAAAAATAACACTTTGTCAAAAAAACAATTCTTGCGCATTCGCTCAGGACAAAAAAGCACAAAACGCTTCCTATAAGAATTTAGGCAACGAAAAAACTTTTTTTTTTGAAAAAGGGTTTTTCACTGACCTCCATGTTGGGTTATTTATCAAGTTTTCCTTTTCCACATACAATTGTCTTATGATTTGTCGGCCATAATAGATTATTTATTGACAAATATAGGATATACTAAAAATCAAGGTTCTTGATTACTTTTGATGTTGTGGTTGTTGATTCATCATTATTATATATATACTATACTTATTACTATATTTTTATAATACCCTAATTTTTGTAAAACACCATTAAAATAATTTTATTGTAATATTTAATAGCAAGCACCCCACGGTTTTTTACTATAATTCATTATTGGACTTTCTATTACTGTAATTCTTTATAATTAAAAATTATTTTCTACTTTTTAGTTCGGCTTGCTATAAAGTCGTGTTTTTTCTTTAGTTTTTTTAACTAAATTATTTTTCTAATATCGTATTTTTTTAACAAAAAATTGTGACTGGACGTTTGTAATATAACTACATTTTTAAACTAAAAGATTTATGAAAAAAGAAATTGCATGTTTGTACATCAAAACAAATTTTTAAGGAACTATATACAACCTGCAATTTTTCAGGTCTGTCTGGGCATTTACCAAGTTTATTGTAGGGATTTTTAGAATTTTTAAAAATTTTAATTTATCCAAGTTGTTTTTTAGCCTTTGGTAATGCCTTTAAAGTTTTCAGATTGTCAACATCTAAAAAATAAATAAACTAATTCTAAAAAGTGCCTTACAAAATGTAAAGGTTTATTATTACATAAATAAGAAAAATGTATGTTTCGTAAACCTTATATTAATTATGTTTTTTTTTTCCCTTGGCCTATGTTAAGCTGTAGAATTCATTTTAAAGGATTGAAAATGCCCTATAAATAGTAGATCTTTATACAGCAAGCTTTTGTATGTTGCCATATAAATAGTTTGATATTGTAGTGTCGAAAAATGTAGGTATTCTGTAGATATAGATAAGTTCTGGAAAGTTTGGTGTTGTTTTTATAAATCAAATTATAAAAAAAATGTATTATCGATTTCTTTCTACACCGAAACTTTATTTTGAAGTGTTTAGGTGATCGAGTGTTACTTCTAAGCCTTTGCTGCTATCTGTAAAGCAAAGAAGTAATCCGAAAACGTTTTTTGTAAAATTTGTTTATAAAAAGTGGTCTACTATGTATGACATAATTATTTTGGAGGATAATTTACTAAACGGTAAACCTATGTGCTGCTAAATGTAAAATAAAAACTAAAATTAAATTCTTAAAAGTTATACTGGGCTTTATAATATTTAAATTTGGACTTTCAGGTAACATATTAGCAACGACATAATAATACTATTGGTAGGAGTAGTACACTTTTAGTTTTTCTGTTCTTCCTTTTTTCCCTGGGAGCCGTCTTGATTTACTTTCGGAGGCAGCGCAGCCTCATGGGCTTTTTGTACCTAATCTCCCGTTATCTTTCATACCAATCATCCCATTAGTTTTGTTCCTTCTATAAGTCTTTATAACCCCGAGACTGGCTGGTTGATATATTCCTGTGGGCTTATTTTAGGTTGTCCAAATGTCTGTCCTTTGTGATTCAACGGTTCACATTCGCACGGATATGGGGGCTTTTTTTCCCCTCGTCGCACATTCTGCAACTTAGGTCCCCATTGATACTTTTTGTAGGTGTTCTCTTGGTTACTTTTAACAGTCCACTGTTATGCGAAGTCCAACTTTGTCTGAGTAGTTTTTCCTTCGTTCTTTTGGATGGGCTCCTTATGAAGCACTTTCCATGTCTTTTGGTCACTCCAAGGCAGGTTCTGGTCCAAAGTATGGTGTGGATTAAGTTTTTCTGTTAGTTGTATTGAACCACAACTAACCACAACTAAAATTTGAGATTTCCTTATATATCTGATTTGATTAATAGGCTGGTTTACTGAAGGATCCGTTTATAAATAAAATTTCCTCTGTTTGCTACTGTAATGCTTTTTTTTTTAATTTAAATTGAATCGATTTTGTAAGAAAATTTTGTGTGGGATTTTTTGCTGTATTACACTTAAAAGAAGCTAAATATTTTACACGGAAGTCATAATCCGTAAAAACAACGCATTATATAAAAGATAAATTTTCCGAGCGGATTCTTTGTCTGCGCTCTTCATCATAATAACAAATTAAGCCATTTGGATACCAACTGCTTCGGGACCATTAATTCACTTTTGAAAAATACACTTAAATGTAAGTTAAATCAGTTTGAAAGAACTGGCGCGCAAGAAGCTTTTAGTTTTACGTTAAGCCGCGTCGTCATAAATCTTGACTTTTTTATTTCCGCCTTTCGTGCCATTTCTGAAAGGATTTCAACTACTAAAATATTGTTATAAAGTTTACCATCCTAATCGTTTGAAGTCGTGCAATGTTTGTAATCTACTTTTAAGCTTAGTCTGAGCTTTAAGTAAACGTGCAATGTGCTTTTCATTTAGTTTTTTTAATAGTTTTCTCCATCACCGTCTGTATTTTATGTAGGTGTTAACTTTTTCAGATTTATAGTAAAAGCTTTATCTCATGAATGTAGTTTATTAAAGAAGAGTTTTTATTTACTTTGTCCTTTTAATTTTATTAGTTAATTCCCTACGTGTGGAAAAATTACAAATAAAGTTGGTTTAACATGATTGTATTGGGTATTTAATAAAAACAAGCAGACGTTGCGGTCTATCTTTAATTTTTTTTTATGTTACAAAATTTACACAAAAAAAAATATTTTTGTTATCTTATCAAACGCCTTTTATCATAGAGTAGTCCGACCAGGACTGAATAGGACCAGGACTGCTTTCGTATTTAAAAAAATAAATAAATGTTATCAAATCTGGGAAAACAAATTCGCAGTAGAAAATATGTGTGGTCAGGCAACGGCTTGATCAAATCAGTAACTTAATCCTGTTGACAAAATAATATCGCTGGGCATTTCCAATAAATTGAAACATGCTGATTAATATAAATAGACTGTTAAGTTAGAAAAGAACTGTAAATACCCGAGAGATATTTTTCTAAGAAATGCCATAACGATATGGATATATTTTTATTAGGTTAAGCGATGATTGGATTTTAAAAAAGGAGTTAGTTGTAAAACGCATTCATTGCCGAATATATATATTTCTGAATTAAGCGGTGTCGTATTAGTTTTATTTTATGTTATTTAAGAAGTAATATTAGAATTTTTATTAGTGCAGCGTGGGATAGACTTATGTGCCTTAAGTGTGATTTTGTTTTTGAAACAAAGAAATATTTGTTTTTGTTGTGATACTTATGTGTGCAAGAGTGCAGTGCAACTGTTGTGGAGTTGATATAGGTGACACGATGGACCCATGTTGGTTCCTGCATTGACTTTAACTATATACAAAACATTTGGAGGTGTTGCTCGAATAAACGCTTCCAGGGAACTGAACAATGTAAACAATATAAATAATTTCTCGTCGTTTTTGTTTGCAGTTGCTTATTACGAGAGTGCCTATACTGGGTGTTCATTTTAAAAACTTTTTGTATTTTAGTTACCATTCGCCGTGTAACTAAAATTTTAAATAAAAAGAGAAAGGAAAATTTGTTATTAATTAGTTACGCTTTAATATTTTTACATGGCACACCATTAATGTGACATTATTTTGTTTTGTGCGTATTTTTTTTATTATTTTAAAAAAGTGAAGTATAAAAAAAAAAAAATGGGTCGACGTCGTTCTTCCAGTTCTAGTTCTAGTTCAAGCTCGAGTTCCAGCGACTATGACTATAAACGAAGTAAAAAGAGGTCCAAAAGGTCAAAACCAAATTCTAGAGTAGTTCAAAAGACCACGGTAGACCAAACGGAAACGATATCTGTCGACAATACGAATAGTCCTCGACCCTCGACCTCTTCGGATAACAGAATAGAACGCCTCGAATTATTGGTCGAAAAACTTATTCAAGATCATTCACACAAATCATCATTACCACCTCCTAGAGTCTTGATTCGGACAGAATGTGTACCAGAGTTTTCGCCTGGAAATCCGAACCTAAGCTGTGCAAAATGGATTGACAAAATTGAGCAACTTGCCGTGACCAATCAGTGGGATGAAAACACAGTTATTTTTAATATGCAAAGTCGCCTAACTGGGTTGGCGCGAAATTGGTACGATAATCTGCAGTCATATCAAAACACTTGGGACGAATGGAAGACACTGCTCGTTAAGACATTTCCGGAACATCGAGATTTCGCCACACTCTTACGAAATTTAGTAAATCGTTTTAAGTTACCAAACGAAACTTGGGAACAATATTATTTTAATAAAATGGATCTTCTCAATGCCTGTGAGATAAGTGGTAGAAAGGCAATTTCATGCCTGATTGATGGGATTCGTGACCCAACTATCCAGGCTGGTGCTCGTGCTGGTCGGTACAGTAATCCAGATGAGCTGTATGCCGATTACCTTTCTACGTTAAAGTCTGATGTTGGCTTCCTTGATACAGTGAATAGAAACAGTAACAACACGGGCGGATATAAGCGACGATTTGGAGAAAAAGGGCGAGATGTGACCAAAAGACCTAAAGAAGAAAACAGTGTTAATACTTCTTCTTCAGTTAAATGTTATAACTGCAAGAAAAGGGGACACTACTCTAATAAATGCAAACAACCAAGGATAGAATGCAACTTGGTGTAAGGTCTAGGTCATGTGGCTAGACTGCAAATGGAAGCATGTAAATAGCCAAGTTGTTGAATTTCAGTGCGAAAAAAGTACAATAAAATTACTTTGATTGTTGGGTAAATGGAAAATTTACGGGCCTATATTGACTCTGGATGTGGTGCTGTTCTGATTAAACAGAAAAACGCAATGGATATGGAATCTAAAATTTTCTCCAAGCACCATGACCATCGTAGGTTATGGTGGGGCTCAGGTGGCCGTCTTGGGAGAAACAGAGGTGTCGGTCAAAATCGATCTGGCCGAGGGGAATGTCAGGGCTCTCGTTGTTCCTGACTTCGTACAAGGTTCCACTGTTAATAGGACAGACATTTTTAAACCGTCCAGATGTACTAATGATAGTTTCAGGGGAAACTGTTCGAATTATGCCCTCAGATTTATTTAACCAAGGTCTTTAATTTGCCAGCAAGAAAAATACCAATTTGGGCGAAGAGCCGTACGATAATTCCCTCCGAGAACCTCAGCGCTTATAGTCATCAGGCTCGTGGTACTGTCTTCGGTGATGTATACATCCGTGTGGGCTTCGACCTGTTCCAGGTCGTGAATATAATGTGGATGAATGCGTGACTAAATCTGAAAATGGACTGGTCACTGTGACGAACTTGTCTCAACAGGAAATCGAGGTAAGTGAAAACCAAATTTTGGCTCGATGTGTTGTGTGCTTTGAGGATAAGTTCTTTGGAGATCCTATAAATGTAGTAATGTAGAAACTACAGCTGTTAAGCTTTTACACCAAAAGACTTATCTTTAAACCCGAACCTCACTGTAAAACAAGTTAATGATGTAGTTAGTCTAGTCAATGAATTTAGATGTTGTTTTGTGAAAACAATAAAGAGTTAGGCAAAACGGATGTAATTAAAATGTCTATACATCTTTCGGACAATACCCCCGTAGTATATCGCCCGTATCGTTTATCATATAACGAGCGAAAAATTGTTAAGGATATGGTAAATGATTTGTTAGAAAACGAAATAATTAGAGAATCCGATTCACCCTACTCCAGTCCCATTCTTCTCGTCAAAAAGAAAACGGAGAACAGCGCATGTGCGTTGACTACAGAAAGCTGAATTCACGCATTATCAAGGACAAATTCCCGCTTCCTCGCGTGGACGAATTTCTTGAAAAGTTAAAAGACAGTCTGTATTTCACGAGTCTGGATTTGGCTAGTGGATATCACCAGATCGAGATGGAGGAAGAAGCCATTCCAAAAACAGCCTTCACAACGCCGGACGGACATTATGAATTTTTAAGAGTACCTTTCGGTCTCTGCAATGCTCCTGCAGTTTTCCAAAGGGCAATTAATAAAGTTTTGGGTAATTTGCGATATGGCAAAGTGCTGGCCTATATGGATGACCTGTTGCTTCCATCTTGTACCTTTGAAGCAGGCCTCAGCAACTTAAGAGAGGTCTTAGTCTCCTTCAAAGCCGCAGGACTTAACTTCGCTTAACAAAATGTCATTTCTTCATGGAAAAGGTCGAATATCTGGGACATGAAATTAGTAAAGATGGTATTCGACCGGGAGTCAAGAAAACAGAGGCTGTCAAGTCATTCCCGACACCAGTTGATGTACACTCTGTTAGACAATTTCTGGGTTTAGCTGGTTATTTCCGCAAGTACATCAAGGATTTCGCTACTATCGCGAAGCCACTAACTTACTTAACCAAGAAAGATGTCAAGTTTAGTTGGGGCAACGAACATCAGAAAGCTTTGAAACCCTGAAGGAAAATTAGTGTCTAGACCTGTGTTAGCTCTATATGATCCAGAGGGACACACAGAAATCCACACCGATGCTTCAAAATGGGGTATCGCAGGAATTCTATTACAAGTAAAAGGATAACACGTTGAAACCAGTCCTGTACTTCTCACGCCAGACCAACAAACATGAACAAATGTATCACTCGTATGAGTTGGAGATGATGGCGGTGGTGGAAACACTTAAGCAGTTTAGAATATATCTAATAGGCATCGAATTTAAAGTGATAACGGACTGTAATGCCATAAGAAGCACATTAAGTAAACGAGATCTTGTGCCGAGAATAGCCAGATGGTGGTTGAGTATACAAGAATATACATTCACTGTAGAATATCGCCCTGGACACAAGATGCTTCATGCTGATGCTTTTTAAGTAGAAATCCAGTTAACACTTTAGATAATACTTTGTAAACTTGGTCAATATAAACGAAAAAGATTGGGTTTTAAATGCACAATTAAGTGACAGTAGGTGCAAGTATATGCTGAAATATTAACACGACCACCCGCAGATAAAGAGGATCACGAAATTCAAAGAACTATTGCTTGGATAATAACAGACTCTATAAGATTACTCCAACTGGAAAAAAATGGTTAGTTCCAAGGATAGCCAGACGACAACTGTTGCTTCATTTTCCGATGGAATTGGTCATCTTTCCGCAGATAAAACTATGTCAGCAATATCGAAGCTTTATTGGTTTCCCTGGAATGAGACGCTATGTAAGGAAATTTATATCCTGTTGCTTACCATGTTTATATAATAAGCAACCGGGAGGTAAACAACCCGGTTATCTTCATTCTATCGAGAAAATCAGCGAACCGTTCGATACAATTCACATTGATCACTTGGACCGTTCGTAAAATCAAAGCAAAAGAACATGTATTTAATTGTTATCGGTGCTTTTACTAAATTTGTCTTCATGAAATCTGTACCATCGACTAAAGTACGTCCACTAATTAGCTTTTTGACAGTGTGATAGAAAATTTTGGAGTTCCAAGGAGGATAATATCAGATAGAGGTTCTTGTTATACCAGCAAACAGTTTAAAGAATATTGTAAAGGATTCAATATTAAACATGTTTTAAATGCGACAGCTACTCCAAGGGCTAATGGACAGGTTGAGAGATATAATCGCACAATTCTCTCTAGTCTGTCTGCATCCACGTGCATTGAAGAGAAATGGGACGAGGTGGTTCCCAAGGTAAGGTGGGGCTTAAATAGCAGGTTAATTCGACAACCGGAAAGTCGCCCTACGAACTACTTTTTGGTTACTCTCCACGAGGAGTAGCGAACTCGTTTCTCGATAACGAGGTTTCAGTGGACACAGTTCCAAAAGTGGATGTCAAAAAGGAAAGAGAAATGGTAAAAGTCGCTATTACCAAAAGACAAGAGCGTTCGGAAGCCAAATATAATGTGCATCGCAGCACTGGAAAGAAATATAACGTAGGCCAACAAGTATTAGTACGTACTACAATAACGAGTAACGAAGGCAGAAGTCGAAAACTGCTACCAAAATATAGTGGTCCTTATACTATAGTCAAAGTGCTAGATTACGATGTTATGTGATCAGAGATGTTCAAGGCGCCACTCGCTCGCAGAGAAACTATAAGGGTATCGTTTCCCTTGACAAAATGAAACCATATAATGTTGAGGTTAGCTCGGAATCTAACGAAGATTCCGATCTAAACGAAAATTAAGGGAACTTTCTCATCAGACTTTGATGACCAAGTTCCTTTACCAGGAAGTATAATGTTCCTTTTATTTTGTGTTATTTTATGTTATTACTTAATCCCTTGAAATATTGATGCATCAATACCTTTGTTATATTTTATCTTACATTTTTTTTGATCTGAGACTTTATAGTTTAGTCAGATCAATTTTATTTAGGTAGCCAACGGAGAGACAGAACGAGGAAGCTACAGCTGAATGTTTTTTTTTACTTCTTATCAAAATTATTTTTTTTTGTGTTGCAATGTCATGTTGCATTGTATTAACTAGGAACTTATACATATGTTTTTTTTTATGTAGGAATAACCTAGTCCACGAGGTCGTGGACACCAGTAGCATGGCCGACTGTTATCAAATCTGGGAAAACAAATTCGCAGTAGAAAATATGTGTGGTCAGGAGACAACGGCTTGATCAAATCAGTAACTTAATCCTGTTGAAAAATAATATCGCTGGGCATTTCCAAATTGAAACATGCTGATTAATATAAATAGACTGTTAAGTTAGAAAAGAACTGTAAATACCCGAGAGATATTTTTCTAAGAAATGCCATAACGATATGGATATATTTTTATTAGGTTAAGCGATGATTGGATTTTAAAAAAGGAGTTAGTTGTAAAACGCATTCGTTGCCGAATATATATATTTCTGAATTAAGCGGTGTCGTATTAGTTTTATTTTATGTTATTTAAGAAGTAATATTAGGAATTTTTATTATAAAATGGCCTTTTTAGGTTTTTTTCGTTAAAACTAAAAAAATACTTGAAAAAATGATTTGAATTAAAACAAAAAACTTATTACATAAAATTAACATTTTTTTTAATGAGAGATCCGTTTTATTAAAAATAATTTCGTATTTATTTTTAGTAACAACAGTATTAATTTAATTATATTTTTACTTCTACTTATATGTATAAAAGGGAGGGCATAAGGTTTCGCAAGGCACCGCAATTCTACTTTTTTTTGAAGCGCTTCCAAATAACTGCTGCCATTGCCATATTTTTAATATTGCTTTATGAAAGTTTTACCTAATATTCTTCGAATGTTATACTTTACTGTAGCACTAGTTTTAATAAATAGGTTTTAACTGTGTTGTTTATTGTCCCCCGCCCCCATTAAAAGTAGTAATGAACGCCAGGATTTCTTAAAATCTTGACTCTTTGTGTTTTGTCATTTCAGTTTTTTGTTGTTAACTTTTTCTATTTTTGCCATTTTAAATTGCAATAAATTTTCTTAATTCTGTTTGTACTAGAAAACATATACCCGAAAAAAATGGGACCCTTCAGTAAGTAAAGATGGAAGAAAATGGTAAATGGCTGATTTGTGTAGAATTTTACGGACGATGTTTTAAATGCCTTTCATGTGCTTTCTACGTTGTGTACGATTTGTCTTAATCTAGGTTATTTCTCAACCTCTACCAAGCTTACAAATACGTTATAATCCTACTGTTCACGGGGGAGGGGGGTGAAGTGGTTATTCTGAGGAGGGCCCCGGGAAACCCCAAAGCCACCGGACCGCCCCTGACATTGCAATACACTTATCAGTTCTTTAGTAGATTACTCTAATGTATTTAGCTAAATATCCAGAAAAAAAAGCAACATTAATCATTTTTGAAAAACTGGATGAAAACCTAGTTAATCGTTTTAAAAAGTAATAAAAAATAAGTAAATAAATGATAAATAGATCATTATTATAGAAATAGTAAATATTAAAAAAAAAAGGGGCCTATATTGGGAAATTCCCAAATAGAAAACCTAAAATAATAAAGTTCCCATAAATTTTTTCCTATGACCTTTCCCAGGAAATACGGAACAATGGGCCCCTTGTTTTTATTTAAATAATTTTTAAAATAATAGGATAATTTATTTTTTTTTACTAGAAAATTTTCTTGAAAAAATTTAATTAAATCATATTTAAGTTTGCCGGGGCTTTTTCTGACAAATAATAGAAATTTTTTAAACACAAAAAGGCCAACAATATTATTTTGGATAGTTTTAAACCCTTTAAACTAAAAAAAGGACTTATTGACATCGAAAAAATAAATGATAGAAATAAAATATCATGATTGGTTTTTTTAAAAAGGGTTTTCTGTAATTGAAAGTCAATTTTTAAAAATTTGGGTCCTTTTTTAAGAAGAAAACTTCATATGAATGTATAAATTTTAATTTTTGAGATACAGGGTGGTAAATTTTAAAAATTATTTATTATTAATATCTGAAATTTTTAGATTTTTTAATAAAATTTGGTACATGTACATGTATAAAGCTTTTAGGTACCACATTTTGTTTTCTTTTTACCAATGGCGTTCGTATAGAATTTGACCTGCCCATTTTGACAAATAAAAAAAATGGTACACTAAAAAATGCTTGATAGATAGTACATGTGTGCCAAATTTCATTAAAATATCTAAAGTGGTATTAAAGATATTAAAAAAAATTATTTATTTTTTTAAATTTAACCACCCTGTATCTCAAAAAGTTAAGACGTTTAGGACATATGCCCAAAGAAGTTTTCTTCTTAAAATGGCCCCAAAAAATTGCCCCCTTTAAATATTGACGTGCAATTACAAAACACCCTGTATAATGTAAAAAACATTACCAACCATGATATTTTATTTCTCAAAAACCGTTAATTTTATCGATGTCAATCAGGAATGCCTTTTTTTTAGCTTAAAGTTAAAGCCATCGAAAAATGATATTGTTAAGCCTTTATTATACAGGTTGTTAAAAAAATTGCTATTATTGTGTCAGAGCTAGTCCGTCCCCGGCAAACTAAATAAGCTAAATATGATTTAATAGCTTCATTTTAAGAGGACTTATCTAGTAACCATCGTATTAAAAAAATATTAAATAACGCCTAGTATTTTAAAAGTTATTTAAACAAAAACGATTTTCAGGGGCGTCCGTTATTATGTATCTCCGTAGGGGAAAGGGTCAGGAAAAAATTTATGGAAACTTGTTATAATATTTTTAGGTTTTCTATTAGATTCCGAGAGATTGCCCACATATTCTGGGACACCCTGTATAAAAAAAGATAGGTTATGTCTTTTTTTATAAATTTTGTTTTCTTTTACAACTAACTAATTTTTTGGAATATAAATATAAAGTGTGCAGAATTTAATAATAAGGTAATTTTTTACACAAATATAAAAATGTTCCATTTCAAGACAAGCAACTTTGCAAAAAATCTTTAAAACTGTAACCGAACAAAAAACAAATAATTATGATACTAGATTTCAAGTGAAAACTACATACACTTGCTTTTTTTTATCTCTACTAATACCCAAGATATAAAGGTGTGCTAAAATCGTCAAAATTTAAAAAACACCCTGTACCTTCAAGACGAATCAAATTATCCGTAATTTTTTTTCACCGTTGCAGTTGTTTCGAAAATCAAACTTAAGAATGTGCTATCAGATTTGCTCTATCTTTTTTAGTTTTTCCAATAATGTAGAAATTCCTGGAAAAAGCGCAATCCTGTACGTTTTTCTGGATTTACAGTTATAAGGAATGTCACTGTCCCTCACATGACTTGACACATTATAAAACACGGAAAATACGAAATAACTATAGGGGCTTGCCTGAAAGCTTTCCATTTACAAAAGGTATTTTAATGTGGTAAAATCACAATAGGATTCGAAGTAGCTAAAATTTTGAATTGAAAACGCCATCCCGTTTTTTTAGAAATAAAAACACAACGTGTCAGGTATACAATGTATCCAGCGTTGTGGAAGAGTCAGGTTGATTTCCTTGGAAATTATTATCAAATTTTTCCCCTTTTGTTTAGGGGAGATACGGTGTTTTGCCTTTGTTTTAATTTATATTTGATTGTTTACAAAAAAACCAGTACCGTGGTCTAAACAATACAGTGTCTTTAAAAAAAAAATATTGTGACTTCAAATCCTGGTAAAATTGTTTTTTTTTTTAATTTTTTTATTTCCAGAAGCACATGTTCAAGAATGACCCCAATTGTCATAAACTCATAACAGCCTCGGGAGTTTCAAAAAGCTTGGATTCCTACTCTATCCCAGAGGATTTTTCCCCCTTCTTTTTTGTATATTTTTGTATATACTCTATGTATCCCAGATCAGACCCTTTTTTAGTTTTAAAAAAAAATCCATGGTAACATTGGGTACAAAATAATTTTTTCCGACATTTCGGCCTTTTCCCTTCCAAGGGTGATGGGGGGGGTGTCCTTTTTTGGGATGCTTTTCTCGAAGTAGTTTCCCGCCAACCTCTTTATCCACTTTTGCACCTCCCCCTTCACCTCCTCCTCGCCCTCCGTCAGCTGGAGGTGAAGAGATAGTAATCTGAAGGTGCCAGGTCAGGGAAATGCGCAGGATGGTTCAGGACATGGCATTGTCGTACAGCAGGCAGACTTCCTTTGTCAGCATGTCTCTTCTCTTATTCTGAATCGCTTACCGCAATTTATTTAGTGTCTCACAGTATCTTGCAGAGTTGATGGTCCCCCCTTGTGGCAAATATTTAATCAAAACTATGCCTTGACAGCCCCAAAAACACGGATGCCATTATTTTTTTTCTAAAGGTGTGGTTTAAAAAAGTTATAGAAAATTTTAAAGGATTTTTTAAAACATGATAGTACATAGTTAAAAAAGTATAATAATTATAGTATGTTTACTATAATTTATACTGTTGCTAACCCCTAAATGAATTCATGGATAGAAATAAAGTAAAAAAACCCCCTTGTTTGGCATTAATATATTTGGGGGTCAAGGAGGCATAGTTCTTGTAAACACACTGCACCGGCAACATTGTTTAAACAAAATTAAAAACATCACCCCGGGAAATAACCCCCTTTTTTTCAATGTTTATGGTTTTTGGCACCATAAATTACATTTTTATAAATTGATGATTCTTTATTGTTAAAAATTATTTTTAAAGCCAGAAAACTGTGTTTGTTTATTATCTGAAGTGACAGACAGACATGTTATTTACTTTAGATGCTCAATTCTATTGCTGGTGGTCAAGTCAGTGTAAAAAACGTGTTATGGAATAATACAACCTACGGGAAAAAGAAAAAATGACATCAAAGTGCCTTACAACACCTGATTTACAAATATTTTTTAAAACGAATACAGCAGCTGTCCAAATAAACCCTTTTGGGCCGGGTTTGGAACTATCATATCCATAAATGTTTATATTTAAATCGATGTTGCCTATGTTAACAAAAAACCAATATTTTTGAATAATTTTATTACATTTTCAGGAAAATTTCCGGGATTTTGGTTTTTGAGAGCTGGCAATTTGTTTACTTTTTTCCAAAACAAAAAAAAAAAACCTTTACCAAAACCCTGCCTAAAACTGGCGTTGCGTTTATTCTAGTCCTTGAGTTTGTTTCTAACCCCCCTTAAAACCCGGGGTTTGTTGTGGGGGGGGGGAATCCTTTTTGAGTCAGTTGAAAAAAAAAACCTCCGGCTGTGAGAGCCCCCAAAATACACTTACTTTCTTTTAAATGCCCTTTTTCAAAAAGTGGCCCTATTTAAGTATAAATTATTTTAATTATATTTAAAAACTTAAAAACATTTATTGAAGTATTTGTATACTTTTTTTATTACTCAGGGTTTTCCACGTTAGTTTTTAAAATTAAAAGGCATTTCGTGACAACAAAACCAAAAAATGTTAATGCTACTGTTATTGTACGGCGGGGGAAAAAACCCAAAAAATGTACGTGGTGGTGCTTAAGGTGGTCGTCGGCGGTTTTAGGGGTACTTATATTGTATCATACAAGGGGATTAGACATACCTTTAAGGGTAAGTTTCAGGCATGGTTTTTTTTAAACGTTAAGTAGGTAGCCTCGATTGAAGTGGCTCTAATTACGGATGGGAATTTAGATTATTTGTCAACCCTAAAAAAAGGGCGAGACAATATAATGGGACTTTATTTTATAGCGGTTTATGGTTTTTCTTATAGTGCCGAAATATCTAGGTTTTGTTATTTATTGCCCTATGGAGTGATTTTACGATCGTCTCTATGGAAGTGACATTTGTTACTCGGAAAAATTTTAATATCAATGGCTTTTATGACGAGAAATATCTTGCTAGCACTTATTAATAGTAATATTTAATTTAGTACATGTAAATTATACGGAGTTCTGAAACAGTTCTTTAATTTTTTAAAGGTGTAGAAATTACCTCTGTAAAAAAGCGTTTTTACAAAAATATTATTATACAGGTTGCAGTTATCATAACAATATTTTTAAAAAAAAGGGGGGGAAATATCTAGAATTTTTTTTTTTTTAAAAACCCCTCTTGGACAAAAAAATATGAGCAGATTTGATTCTTGTTTTTGGGGCGCACGATTTTCACCCCAGAAAAATTAAAAACTAGATTTTTCCTTTTGGTAAAAATTCTTTACCTATATTTTTTGGTCATGCAAAGGAAAATTTTTTTTTTTAAGAAAAAAAAAAAAATTTAAAAAAAAAAATTCCCCGATTTTTAAAATTTTTTTAGAAAAATTGGGGATTTTTTTTTTTTTTTAAAAAAAGTCATTTGGGATAATAAATTCCCCAAAATGGGGGGTTTAAATTCCGTACGATCCCCTTGGGGGAAAAAAAAAAAAGTGGTACCAAAACCAAAAAGCTTTTTTTGAAATTTTAATTTTTATGCCAAATTTTATTTAAATACCCCCCGGTTTAAAAAATATTAATTTAAAAAATGTTTAAATTTTTTTTAAAATTTTTTAAAAACCCCCCCCTTAAATTTTAAAAATTTTAACTTTGAAAAAAACCCCGTATAATTAGAAACATTTCCTAAAACCCCCGGGGGTTTTGAATCTTTTAAAAAAAAAATTCAAAAATGCCATGATTTAGGCTTGGGGTTAATTGGGGTTTTTTCCCAGAAAATCCTGTCTGAAAAAATTTAAATTTTTAAAAATTTTGCTTTTAAAAAGAATGATTGTTTGCTTTAAAGGGAACCCCCCTTTAAAAATTTTTAAAAAATCGATTTTTTTTTTTTTCCATTTTTTACATCCTTAAAAAAAACCCTTTTAAAATGTTTTTAAAAATTCGAAACCTAAAACTGCCCAAAAAAAAAAATGTGTTTTTTAAAAGGCCTTTTATCGGGGTTTTCTCAGAAAGGGGCAATTTTTTGGATTCTAATAAAAAACCCCAAAAATATTATGACAATTTCCCCAAATTTTTTTTTCCTGACCCCCCCTTGGAAAATTTTAGGGGCATGGGGGAAAAGCCCCTAAAATTTTTTTTAAAAAAATTTTTTAAATCACTGGGGGGAAATCAAAAATTTTTTTAATATGAGGGTTTTTCTAGATAAGTCTTTTTAAAAAAAACCCCTTTAAAAACATATTTTTTTTAGTTTGGGGAAATTAGTTCTGATACAATAATAGCTTTTTTAAACCCCCTTTAAATGAAAAGGTTAAAAATTTTTTTTAAGTCCTTACCTTAAACCAAAAAAAGGTATTCGTTTTAATTTCGAAAAAATTAACTGTTTACGAAAATTAAAATAATAGGGTTTGGGAAATTTTTTTTACTTATACGGGGGGTTTTTAATTGAACGAATTTTTAAAAAAGGGGGAAATTTTTTGGTTTTTTTTTTAAGAAAAAAATTTCATATGAAGTTATTTCAAACCCCCCCAACCTTTTGAGATCGGTGGAAAAATTTTTTAAAAAAAAATGTATTTTTTTATTTTTTTAAAAAAGTTAAAAAAAAAAATTTTAAAAAAAAGTGTTTTTTATGCTTCTAAAGAATTAGTAACTTAAGAACTTTTTTCGGGGTTTTTTTTTTTTTAAAAAAAAAAATTTTAAACCAAAAAAAAACCGCCCCGGGACAAAAATATTTTTTAAAAGTGTCGAAAAAAATGGAAAAATGAAGGAAAATTCCATATCCCACCACCTGCATTTCTCGGATAAACTCGGTATACGAAACATATTAAACCCCCTTTTTTAAAAACCCCCTTTCCCTGTGGGGCTTTAAAACGCAGTTCAGATGAAAATTTAAAAATGGAAAAAGCTTCGTTAATTTTTTTACGTTTTAAATTAGCCCCTGTTTTTTTTGGGAATGGAGCACCCTTTTTTCCCGTTGGGGATCCCAATAATTTTAAATTAGTGATCCCGCTGGGGGAGAATTTCGTTTTTTTTGTCTCCCCTTTTTGTCCAACGGGGGGGCTGATTGTTTCGGTTCCTGGGGGAAACGAGGCGAATTTTTTGACCACAATTTTAACGGTTAATGGCTAGTTAGGGTTAAATCAATTTTTAAAAATAGGATTTAAAAAAAAATCTTTAAAAAAAAAAAAAAATTTTTTTTTCCCCAATCTTTAGCGGGGTTTTTTTTTTTAAACTTTGTTCGAAACGTCGGCCCCTTTTTTCCCCTTTTAACAGGTATTGCCCCTGAACAAACCCGTTTTAAACCCGTTTTTTTGTATTTTTAAAACCCCTTTTTAAGTTAAAAAGGTGGGGGAATAATTTAACTTTAATTTTTTTTTTATTAAAGACATATTTTTTAAAACCCCGGGAAAAATAACAAAGTAAATTTGGGTTTTTTTTAAATTTTTTTAAAAATTTTACTTTTACATTTTTTTTTCTTTATTTTAAAAAGAAATTTTTTTTGAAAAAAACAAAATTTTTAGGTTTGGGGCTAATTTAAAAAAAATTTTTTTTTCCCGGGGGCCGGAGTTTTAAAAAATCACCCCCTTTTTTCCCCCGTTCTGCCCAAATTTTTTTTTTAAAAAAAGGGGCGACAAAATTTTAAAAAAAAAAAGGGGGGTTAAAATTAACGAACAAAAAGAAATAAAATATTTGTTTTAATTCCTTTTTAAAAAAGAAACCAGAAAGGTAAAGCATACACCCCTTTTTAAATTTTTTCGAGGTTTATTTTTTGGGAAAAGGGGGGGAAATTTTTTTTAAACAGGGAAAAATTAAAAAATTTTCCAAGCCCTAAAATTTGGGGTTTAAAAATTTTTAAATTTTTTTTTAAAAAATACTTTTTTTTTTGAGGTAACCAATTTTTTTATCTTAAAAATTTTAAAGGGGGACTTTTTTTTTAAATTTTTTTTTAACCCTTTTTCCCCCTTAAATATTTAGATTTTTTTAATTTTTTTTTTTTTTTTAATGAACTCTTTTTAAAGGGGAAAAAAATTTAAAAGAATTGTACGGCATTTAGAGCAATTTTAACCAAAAAGTCTAAATATTATACCTGAGAAAATACTAAACCAAATTTTCCTACAGTTTTAAATTCTTTTTTTTTTGGGTTCCTTTTCCCCTTTTTAAAAAAGACCATTTTTAAAAATTTCATGTTCCCTAAAAAAATTTTTAAAGGTTAAATTTATAATAAATAATCACCGGAAAATAAACTATTTTTTTTTAATTTTTTTTTTAATTACCCTTAAAATATTTTTTGTTCCCCCTTTAAAATTTTTTTTTTAATTTTAGAAATTGTTAAGATTTTTTTTTTTTTTTGGTTTTTTTTTTATTTTTTTTTTTTGTTTTTTTATAAAACCATTCATTTTAAAAAACAAAAAATTAAAAAAATTTTAATTTTTTTTTTCATTATTTTAAAATTAAAAAAATATATTTTAGTATTTCATAGAAAAAAAAGTAAATTTTTATAGTTTAACACATATTTAGTGTTATTGAGATTGCAATAAAAGTTCCTGCAATATTTGGCGATCTTGTCTAAAATTATACTTGTGCTTTCTTTGGGGTAATCAACTTTATTATCATTCAATACTTTCAGCGGGCCACATTTTTTAAGCCTTGTATTTTAATCCGTTTTTTCCCATTAAATATTTAGCAGTTTAATTTTTTTCTCTGTATAAAGAACTACTTTTTTAGGCAAAAACCTAATTAAATGTTATACCTGAAAGAATACTAAACAAAATTTATTCCTAGAATCTTCGACTTAAACTTCCTTTTTCCAAAATTCGTGGTTAAAAATAAAAAATTTAACATACCAGTTATAGGTTAATTTCATAGTAAATGATTTCCAAACCCCTAGGTATAGGTATTTTTATTTTTTTACAATTATATTGTGATCACTCTTTAAAGTATTCAGTTGAAAGTTAAGCTTTTTCGAGTGATTTTCAAGCTTAGGAAAGTACTTCCAGATTTTATATTTTTGTTTAATGTTTTGTTTTTCTTTTTGCATATTTTTAGAATCACAGCAAGAAAATATCATTGTTTAAGATTAGCTTATTGTATTAGCTCTTGTAGGATCAGCTACATTTTAGTAAAGAAAATTTTTTACTTATTAAAACTCAGTTTTCTTGCAATTTTACACTATTTCTTGCGAAAAAAAAATAGTGATATTTGTCGAGTCCCTCTTCTCCCCCACGTGAAATAAGGGGAGATTCGGCTTGAATCCTCCCCCCCCTAATGCCTTACGTAATTAATAGACGCCCCCTTACTGTAAATGATAATTTTTTATATTACCAAATTCCTGCTAAATTTTTAAAACTCAGACGTTCCCAACCCCATTTTTTTAAAAGGGTATAATTTGATATGATTGCGTTAAAAGAAATAAGGAATATTGTGTTTTTTCTTATTTCTTTTAACGCCATCATATTAAAGCTACAACCTTCAAACAACACATCTTGTGAAAATAAAATTCTTTAAGTTCAGTAATTAAAAATGTAAAAATAATAAATATATTACAAAAGAAGGGAATGTTTTTCAATAATAAATTTTTTTTTCCACTTAAATAGGAAAGGGGAAAGTAGATTGTTACTAATACATTGTTATATTTTTTTTAATTGTTAAAGGAGTAATTGTTCTTTGTAAAATTTTTTTTTCTTAATATATATAAGCTCATTTTACTAATTGTATTTCCATTATTGTAGCCCTAAAGAAGAAAATAAAATGTTTCAAAGTTGAGAACAAAAGATTTTCATTTAACAAGCCTCTAGGACTGATACCCCCAAATTGAATTTGTTGTTTAACTAGCCAGTCAAGATACCCTTTTTTTTTTTATATATATATATATATATATATATATATATATATATATATATATATATATATATATATATATAATAAAAAAAAAAAAATTAAAAAATACTCACCCTTCCGGCTACCGAATTGCATTACTTTATTAATGATGCCCAAAAATATGTTTCTTCAGGGGACTACTTTTTGATTTAAAAAAAAATAGAAATATAATAAAAATTTAAATTTTTTTTAAGTTTTAAAAAGATTGTTATTTTGTAATTGTTATATTTTAATTTTTTTGTAGTAAATATAGAGAAATATGTTAGACCACATAATTTTTTTAAAATTTAAAATTTTCCATATCTCTGTAATATTATTTTAAGTTGTATGCCTAAAGATACCTTTTTTTTTTAAATATTTTTAAAATCATAAAAAAAATAAAAAAATTTTTAAAAACCCCCCATAAAAGGAAAAGTAAAGAAATTTGTTTTTAATTATACAGAAAACCCATACCCAAGAAACAATCAAACTTAGTTACAATAAATGGGTTTTAAAAAAAAAAAAAAAAAAAAAAAAAAAAAAAATTTTAAAAATATATATATATAATTTTATATATATATAAAATATATATATATATATATATATATATATATATATATATATATATATATATATATATATATATACAATTTTATTATAATAATTAATTAATTAAATAAATATAATATATATATATATATATATATATAATTGATATAATGGAGAATAAAATTTTTAAAATTTTTTAAAATTAATGATAGCTTTAAAAAATTTTTTTGGCAACCCATCTCAATATTTTTTATTTACTTAATATGTTGATAAAAACTATTTTATATTCTGTTGGTAGATGGTTAATGGTAGCCTCTAATTTGAATCCCGTAGTATTATGGTAAATAATACACAAAATGAATTCCTTTCTTAAACTGTTTTTTTATATTTTACTTTTAAAAATTTTAAATTTTTAAACAGAAAAAAACAAAAATATATTAAATGCCCTTTAAACATTTATTTTTTTTAGTAAAAATAATTTTTAAAAAACATAAAGTTTCCCAAAAGCGACTAAACTGTAGATTATTTTAACATTTTCAAAGCTTTATTTTTAACATGTTTAGTTTCAAAATTCCATCTTCCGCTGAATTACAGCTAGTAATTAAATATAATAATGCTCTGTTAAATATACATTTCAGCTACAAACCCATAATTTTAAATTAAATTTGTTTTTTAAACATGTAAAGCTTACAACAAGCGAAACGGATCTGCAGTTACATCAAAATTTATACTTAGCACATGGATTATAAAAATTATCGGCCGAGTGATGATCGCGTAAATTTATCAATGGACTTAGCAATTTTTAAAAGTTAACAACGGTTTAAAATGTTTAGCAAAATGTCAGATTTTGACAGGTTGCCTATAAAATCATTGAATAACACTGACAATGACGTTTGTTAAAACATTCTAACAATTGCTAAGTCCATTCTAAATTTACCCAATGGGTCACACTCGGCCGTATGTAAAATATATATATAATATATATATATATATATATATATATATATATATATATATATATATATATATATATATATATATATATATATATATATATTAAATTTATATTTTTCTGAATAGGGTTTAATAAATTATTCTGACGGATACACCTACTTTTTCTCTGGTATTTTTCCTTCTGGCAATGTCGCATACATATTTATATGAATAAGAGGAAAATAGAAAGGGAGGATTTTCAATTTCGCTTCCAGTAAATCCGGATTACTGCCTCGTATCTTAGTAGCGAATCTTGATGCTTAACATATTTCTATAAAGATTTTTATTATTTATTAAAGATGGTAAAGCAACGGCGGCTAATCTGAAAAACATATTAGTCATATACAGAAAGGGCATATGCGATTTTTTGATACTAATATATATTATTGAAACATGATTTTTAAGTAAAAAATCATATTAAAGGCGGACAATGTATATTATGTTTTTTTTAAATCGCATCTTAAATATGTTGCACTGATATTTTGGACGATTCTGCGTATTAACTGTAATTGTCAAATTTAAATGTAGTGAACCGAATATTAAACTGCACATTTTGTTCTAAAACTTGTACAGGGTGGCAAACTAAGAATGCGAGGTAATGTATCTGGGCGCCTATCCATAAAACGGTCAAGAGAAAAACCTGGCCAATATTTTCAAGTTTCCGAAATTACCGCTAAGGGGCGTAACTGAAATCTTGAATCTAAAAAAGTGATGTTTCTGTGAATTCCGCTATAGTAACCTAACAAAAAAATACCTGACGTTTAAAGTCTACGATAATCTGAACCTCTAAAAATAAAGTGGTAGGGGGTATTCAAAGGTTTTGTAAAAATACCCTGTATCTTCAAAACGGCTAAGCCGATTTTAACATCCTTGTGCTAGTTGAAAAGAGCTATTCTTGGGCTATAAATGCTAAAATATTTGAAGTTTTGGTAGTTGCACATGTCGCTGCTAGATGGCTTTTTTCGACATTCCGACAGAAATGGCTTATTTTCTCTAAAAAATTAAACGCAATGGTATAATTTTTCTTCATAGAAAAGTAACTAAATGATGCCCTAACAAGCTCGTGAAAACCGCATCTCGATATCTTGTTCCTACCCTAAAATTTAGGCTAAAGAAATTTTTTTACGTCAATATCTCAAAGACTGTAAAAGCTACAAGATTTTTTTTATGACATAAATTATGTATTTTTACAAAAGCTTTAATTAAGTGTAAATAATCTTTTTGTCTAAATGCAGTACTTTGCGAGTTATAATCAAAAAATCGAATTTCAGGGGTATACCTTCAAAAAATCCTGAAAATTCGATTTTTTGATTATAACTCGTAAAGTATTTATTTAGGCGAAAAGATTATTTTACCTAAATTTAAGATTTTATAAAATTACATAATTTATGTTAAATAAAATTTCTTGTAGCTTTTATAGTTTTTAGGATATTGACGTATAAAATTGTCTCTGGCCAAAATTTTAGGTTAGGAACAAGAAGTCGCCATGCGGTTTTCATGAATTTGTTTAGGCAATATTTAGCTAATTTTTTATAAAGAAAAAACTATACCAATTTATTTAATTGTTTTGAGAGAATTAGTCATTTATGTCGGAATGCCAAAAATCCTCTAGCAGCGACATGTGAAACTAACAAAACTTAAAATATTATAACATTAATAGTACAAAAAAGCTCTTATCAACTAGCCCAAGTTTGTTAAAATCGGCTTAGCCATTTAGAAGATACAGAGTGTTTCTTACGAAAACTTTTGAATACCCCTCACCATTTTATTTTTAGAGATACAGCGAAAATTGTCAAACAAATAAGATTGAAATTATCCTCAACTTTAAAGATCAGGTATTTTTTGTTAGGTTACTATAGCGGAATTTACAGAAACATAACTTTTTTTAAATTTTAGATTGCAGTTACGCCCCCTAGCGGCCATTTTAGAAACTTGAAAATATTTTCCAGGTTTTTCTCTTAGCCGGTTTAGTATTTCTTTTTTTGCCGCAAGCCCCTACGATGAATAGATACCCAGATAAGGTACCTCGCATTCTTAGTTGGCCACCCTGTTATCTTTAATTTCCATAGAAATTTGGCAAAAAGTGTGAAAAGCGGCTTTGAAAATTGTGCATTTCGCGCTATTTTGTTCTTGGGACAGAGTAGTGAGGGATCGTAGCAGGTTGGAGGAAATGTACCGTGACTACGTTACTCCAAGAGCGAGATCGCTTGTGTTTAAAGCCGTTTTTCAAAGTATATGAAAATTAAAGATATACAAGTTGTAGAATAAAATATAATGTTTAATAATCCATTTTTTATATTCAAAAGGGACAATTACAGTACGATTTTAAAAGGGTCCAAGTTATGAATTAAAAAAATGTCAATTTTAGCGCTTTTTCGACTTTTCTCTGCAAAAAATGCACCAATAAGGATTAGCAAAAAATTATTTTGTGCTGTCACCCTTCCGATACCAGGAAATCTACATTTTCATCCAATGCCAAGTCGCATATTTACAAAGTTTTACAATATTGGTGGAAGGTAAAAAATGTTTATGTACTGACACAGTATTTATAGCTTTAATCCTAAAAATATGGTAATTTAAAATTTATAAAAAAGGCTTTTTACCTTGAACATATAATAAAATACACGTTTTATTATTTAACTAGTTAACTCCAATCGCTTGCAGCTTGGATAATAATAAAAGTAAATAAATAATAGTTAAAAAAAGTTATGTTAAAATTCCAGATTACTGTAGTTAAATAATATATAATTAAATGGAACAAGGGATTGGCTTTTATCTCAAACGACTCATTTTCCTAATTAAAGTAAATTTAGCTAAATTTACATAATAATTTGGGAAGTTTACATAACTATTTAAAAATTATGAGCGGGGCATATTTCATAAAGACTTTAGTCACGAACATCCTTATTAAAAATAATTTATTCTGACACCTGCGACGCCTAAAATAACTTAATTTCATATTTTATAACTTTATTTTTAACGTGTCGTTTAGTTTTTAAAATCCAACTCTTCCGTGATATTACAACCAGTAATTAAATATACTTAATGCTGTGTAATTTACATTTCCGTTGAATGCAAATACATCACACAAAAATTATGTTTTTCAGACACGTAAAGCTCCATAAATGATGGAAAGACACGTTTTAACTGTTTTGTTAAATATTCCTCCAGTCTCCGGATTTCGGTAAATAAATAAATAACCACATTTTTAGCCGCAAATCCTAGTACGATTTAATTTCAGATTTTTATTTTTAGAAAATTATTTTATATTATTTTCGTTGTTTTTTACAGAGCAAAATAAATTGATAACATAATCCAGTTAGTTCGAATGCGATTGTAAAATCTTACTTTAGACTTTAATCTCTGAATTTAGACTTTAATCTGTGAATTCAGACTTTAAATTCTGAATCTAGACTTTTTACTTTAAATTCAGGTTTTTATGTTAATATGCGAGTTCCAAAGTCAGAGTTAAAATTCGAATTCAGAG